>PNEQ01013257.1:0-25871 GCA_003012365.1 Medauroidea extradentata
ACAGTACTAATTGTGTGCGTAATTAATTGTGTTGTGAGAGTTATATTTGATTACTGTTTTGTGTATTTCATAGCTTTGTGAGCTATTAAATCCAGTACTTGATTTAACTCTTTTATTTATAATTATAAGACCTCTATCCCAAAAGAACTCATGGGAATTGCCCACATGAAAAGTTTGTGTGTTCTCCAAATTCGTAACAATACTTATGCCGAGAAATTCAGTTAACATTTACGACCCTAATATGTGTTTGCAAACACAAAAAAAAAAAAAATTGGCATCGCCTATAATAAGCTATTCCCCGCTTGAAATGACGCGGGTAAGTTTAAAAAATATTATTTGAATCGCCCACAAATGTATTTACTATGATTATAACTTGTAATAATAACATTTACGCATTTTTTTGTAATCTTTGCATCATTTTCTTACAAATACGAGAAAGCATCGTCCCAATTGGAGAGAGAGAGTACCAGAGAGCAAACAAGAGCTCTCTCTCTCTCTTGTTATGCGAAACAGTACTCTCTCAACAGAGTACTCTTTAAATTGAGACGCGGCCAAAATTCTAGCCGCCACCCCTCACGCGTCCCGTTAAGGATAATTACTGCAGGTTAGCAAACTCAATGTTGTTAGTTTGGCAAGGGAAAAATTCTGCTGCTATTTGCTCTGGTGTTGGCAAGGAGGCTACGAACTTTGCCGAGGATTCACGAAAGTGCCCACGTCGTTGCTTCACGAGTCGAGTTCCAATTTCCGAGGACGTTATTTTAAAGACTTTGGTTGCGACTTTGTTATATTTTACGTGTGTGACAATTTTTTCGGAAATTAGTACTCTGGCAGAATTCTATGGCTACATTTTTCTGTCGACATTTTTCGTTGGTGCTACCTAGCAACGTGAAGTATTTTTAGAATTGTAGAGTTAACCTTAGTTGCAGTTATTTAAGATACTAATTAAAAAATATAAAATACCAAATCATTATTTGTTAATGACGTCACATTCGTGAATCCTCGGTACCGACCTCGGCAACGTTCGTAGTCTCCTTACCGACAACAGCGCAACTGACGGCAGAATTTTTTCCTTGCCAAACGCGTCCATAAGAAATTCGTTTGTCTTCCTAACCTGTAGTTGAATTAACCTTAGCCCAGTCTCAAGCAGACCTCTCTTGCTCCTCTCCCCATCACACGTGACAGTTTAGGTTAGATTAGTTTAGGTTAGTTCAGATGAGGTTAAATTAGTTTAGGTTAGTTAAGATTAGTTTAGGTTAGTTAAGATTAGTTTAGGTTAGTTTAGATCAGGTTAGGTTAGTTTAGGATAGTTTAGATTAGTTTATGTAGTTTAGATTTGTTTAGGTTAGTTTAGGTTACAACGGGGTAACCTACTTATTTTAAATCATTACAAGGATCTAAAGATACAATATTCTGGGCCATTCGCCTAAATGTGCATTTATAAAAAGTCGAATTTACCGTGCGGCAACTAAAGCAATGTGACGGAAAGTCATCTGCCAATCAGCAACTACGAACGAACATCCCAGAATAAGGCCTGGCCAACAGATAAGAGTCTTCCACAGTAGGCAGTCGTGAATCAGACACAAGGTCCATTTCTGGAGCTACGTGCACCTACAGCAGACCGAGAACACACCGATCAACAGAGCCACGATTTTGTCGCGAAAAGATTTTTGCAACATTTTGTTCCAGTGTCTCGCGTGCACCTCGGCAGATCTGCTTCACGGCTACTGGCAGCGGGTCTTTGCTCAGACACGTCCCTCATTTGACTGCACCAATAACAATGAGGCTATTGTGACGTAATACGTCTGTGATTTGTCAGTATAACCTCAAGACAAGTGTCAGTTAAAACATCCAATCACTGACCTTGAAACAAAGTTGCGGATGTGAACATAAGGCTTTAAAACCAAATAGTGCAAAAATCTTTTCGCCATTAAATCGTGGCTCTACCGATCAACAACATACACACAATTTCGATTCTGTAAACGCAGCTATATTGTGCTTTTGCACACTGGGAAACTTAAGCAGTTTACCTTATAACTTCGCTTTACGACAGTTATCTACACATTTCGTATGTAATGATAGAAACACAACGAGCTATGTGGTGCAACGGTAACACATTGGCCTCGCGTTCTGGAAGACACGGGTTCACCCCCCGGCTCCGGACATCCTGATTTCTGTTTTCCATAGTTTCCCGAAATCGCTCCAGATGAAATATGGCAAGGCCATGGCCGACTCCTCTCTCAGCTCCTGTCATTGTACCAAGTTGTGTCACCGTCTATAATGACCTCGCTGTCGACGAGACGTAAAACCACTCTGGCAAAGGTCAAGCCAATTACATTTGACTTTACATCAGTTGTGAATGAAATCTTAAGAGTGCGTGGTAGATAAATAAACGCTGAAGACATATATTGGTCTATCCGCTTTTTTCGAAGCGAATATGGATAAAATACTCAATGACAATCCTAGATGATGGTATTTGCCAACTTTATGAGTGAATATTTATCCAGAATTACTAATTCGTTACGCGTGATCTCTTGCGCCGCAGTTAGATGCACGAGGTTCCGGCGTCAGAGATTGTGCCTCAGAAGTTCGTAACACTGGAAACAATTTTGTTTAAAATGTTGGCCAAAATTGTTGTCTTGGATTGCTATTGTTTAATTTTTGCAAATTAGCTTCAAGAAATCTACAGTTATAGATTAATGCTTTTAGCGTTGAATTATGTACTGTACTGTACATCTTCCGCTTATTTCAAACAATTGCAAATAACTCGAAAATGTTTTTAACCAAATGCTTTCAAAAAATTTGAGACCGTGTACAGTAATACGTTGCACAGTTTTGGGAGAGCTTTTTTTTTTTTTTCGAAATAATGCACGGTTTGCTAGCAAAAAATATTTCGCCTCATTTTGCCTTATTTTGACAGCAAAGTATGCGATATTTCATGGGCAAAAATTTAAAAATCCGTTTTGTGTATTATAACAAAAAAATTCAGCTACACACGCTGATATATCAGTGTTAAAACTGTAAGATGAATTTTTGATATATGTACTAATTTGCGTTAAAAAATATGTTTTCGAAACCACTGCAAAGCTGAAGAGCGAGACCTTAAGGGGCCTACCTAGATAGACTGTGTTTGTGTGAGTGAGATATGAGAGGTAAGAGTGTCGTTGATCGACGTATGAATGTAATGTGTTATCGCCTCTCCGCGCAAGCTTCTCACTGGTGCTTGGCGTGCAGCTTTTTACTATTATTAACCATTTTATTACGGGACTTACACGGTGACCACATTATTTTATTTGTGGCCAGCATAGTTCAACGTCTAACGCTTGTTTCTATAGTTCTTAGTTCTGTTTTTCTCTATCCAGTTGTTAATTTTTACAGAAACAGAAGTCTAAAATACCCATTTTTGGCCATTTTGAGGGGCCCGAAAATGACGTTTCTAATAAACGTGCCGTATTTTTGAAACTATAGTAACATAGTTTTAAGTGTGTGTTCCTTTCGTATATATACAACTATAATGCGCCTTTATTAGTTTCGAAAAAATAAAGACGAATCGCTACTAGCTGCAACGCAATTCGAGCCAGGTAGGGAGACTCCTTAACTAAAATCCTATCGTGACGGACTAGGCAAACAGGATATGTTTTGTTTATGTTTGATTTGTAGTTAAATTTCAAAGCTGACACATGGAAACATATTTTATTTTCACCCCACCAAAGTAATTTATGTAACGCGATATGTATTTTGAAAAAGTCCATGTCGAATTCCAGCTGCTTAAAATATGTGTAATAACGATTTCTCAAGTTTAAGTTATCAATAGCGTAAAATAAATGAATTAGCGGGTAGTGTGAGGTCTTTCTACTTTCTGCTGTTGTATTTTAATCTCAACAGAGAAGAAGGGAGTAGCTCTCTCTCTCTCTCTCTCTCTGTTTCTTTTTATCTCTCTCTGTTTCTCTATCTTCCTTTTTGTACGTATACAATCCTCCCTTTCTATATGCCAACTGCCAACTGCCACTCTGGTTTTTCCAGGGACGGCGTTGCTATTTGGGTTCTCGCCTCGTGTCGTACCGTCGGCCGTCCTTGCCCACAGTGTTGCCAAGTCCTCACTCCAATTTTATACAAGGAGCCATTCAAGAAACCACCAGTATAACACAAAAACCGCCAATTTATTTTTGAAATATTACAGAGTTAATAGAAATGATTACTAC
The DNA here is from genome assembly GCA_003012365.1 of Medauroidea extradentata. Taxonomy (NCBI): domain Eukaryota; kingdom Metazoa; phylum Arthropoda; class Insecta; order Phasmatodea; family Phasmatidae; genus Medauroidea; species Medauroidea extradentata. The sequence continues at coordinate 4,200 of PNEQ01013257.1, forward strand.
GCGACACACGTGAAAAGACCTTTGCTACTGCGGAAACCAAAACAACCGTAATTCATGTGGTCAAATAACACTGATCTGGCAACACTGTCTAGCTGTTTACATGGAGTGCAGCAGAGACACGGAGTAGACCAACCGCTCGCTAAATATGATGTATGGTATACATTTAGTGTCGATATGAGCTAGGTTTGCAGACACCGATGTAAACTAGTTCACATATACAATACTAAACTTCAATTCTTACAAGCCGCATACATTCAATGTCTTTTCGAACTCCTTGCTAGTGGCGGGGAAATTTCTTGTATCAAGAGCACACAATGACACAGAATTGCTAAAAACGCAGAAGCAAAACTACTACACGTGAGGCATAACTTTAACTACACGAGCAAAAAAATAAATATGACGACACTGCCCGCAAACATGGCGGAAAGCCATTTACCTAACAGCAACTACAAACGAACACCTCAGAATGGGGTCTAACCAATAGTAAGGTTAATTCTTCAACAGGTTAGAAAAGTTTGTCACAGGGAAAATTTCTGCCGCTTGAGCGCTGGTATCGGTAGTGAACCAAACTTTCCTGAATTTTAAGTTACGTTAAGTTGATAATTTAAAACGCGAAATCGGTTTCTTTTCACTTTACAATTAAATAATGACTTCTATCATGTCCAAGTTTATTTAAATTTAATTTCACTACGGTTTCGTATTTATCTGGTACATTAGCGATTGAAGCGAAACTAGCGGCAGAAATTTTCCCTGTGCCAAGCTCTCCCATAAGAAAACGTACTTTCTTTCTAATATGTAGTAGAATTAACCTTATACTCCATTTCATATAAGTTTGGATAAATGTGACAGCAACTTACGGGCAATAATTTGTAATAGTTTGTTATTTGTGTCACTACACAAGACAACCTTTGCAGTACAAATGCTGAAATGGACATCTCAGGTTCGTTTTAGAGCTAAAAATGTTTTGCAATGTGCAACTGATCACAAAATACTGAAAATTCTTGCCCATGAGTTGCTGTCAAATTTATCCGAACTTATATGTAGAGCCACGATTTTGTCGCGAAAAGATTTTTGCAACATGTTATTTCAGTGTCTCACGTGCACCTCGGCATCTCTGCTTCACGGCTATTGGCAGCGTGTCTTTGTTCAGACACGTCCCTCATTTGACTGCACCAATAACAATAAGGCTATTGTGACGCAATACGCCTGTGATTTGTCAGTAGAACCTCAAGACGCGTGTCAGTTAAAACGTCCAATCACTGACCATGAAACAGAGTTGCGGATGTCAACATAAGGCATGGAAACCAAATGGTGCAAAAATCTTTTCGCCATAAAATCGTGGCTCTACTTATATAAAATGGAATATACCAACAGAGAGAGTCTTCGACAGCATGCGTTTGTTTGTTTATTAGCAACCTGCCGGGAACTACTGTATACTGAAGTACCGAATAACTCCAAGGGTATATACAAGTACGGCATATATATATATATAGTGTGTGTGTGTGTGTGTGTGTGTGATTCGGGATAAAATGAGCACTTTTGAAACCCTAGTTATTATTTTCTTTCCAGATAATTTGTAGTACAGTCATTTGGGGTAACTTTGAACCGGCCAGGGCAACTTTGTACCACCAGCCTAGTTTAATTTTAAATGAAATAGAGTATTTCAGAATGCAAGTATACGGTTGTGATCTAGATGAATAAATTTGTTAACCTTAAATTTTACATAGTGGTTGAATGCCACGAAGCTATTATATAAAAGAAAATCGCTGGTACAATGTTACCCCAAAATGGTACAAAGTTACCCCACCCCAAATGGTACAAAGTTACCCCAGATGATTGTATTCCTACCACTTTCTAATACAAATTTAGCAACATAAGTAACAATCATTGTATATATTGATTGTAACTAACCCATAAGTTAGCGTCTGAAGTCAGAATAAATAATATTTGTTCATTTTTTCTTCAGACAGGGTAGTCTTCAAAAGAGCTCACTTTGTCACGAACCCCCATAAATAGGTAACAGAAGTGAAGTAACACAAACATATATAAAGTATAAAGGTGTAGGTAAGCAATTATTAGCGAAGAGACGTACATTCAAAGTATTGGATCATTCCAGTAAAACAACTACAAATTACATGTTAAAAGGCAAATTGGAAACAAGCTCAGAAATAAACAGAAACTGCCCTATTAGGCGAACACGAGTTCAGATTGTCGACCTAATAAAAAATACAAGTAGTCTTTGACACTGTAAAATTTATAAGTGACCAATAAGACACAACGTCTATGTCTAAAGCTTTGTGCAGCCAATAATACCCTAAGTACGCTTAAGTATACAAAAAAAAAATCACCCTTACAACCACTTAGCTATTCTGTGGGAAGGGGTTTGCGAGCTCTAAGATTCTTCCACGTAAACGGATATTTGCTTAGAAAAAAAAATTGGCACAGTTTTTGGATACGAGTCGAACTGGTATTATACATGCAGGATAACCAGAAACAAACGCATAAGTACAGACCTGAAAATTTCGCGTTTTCTTTTAGGCGAAAGCTAGAATCCAAGCAACTATTAGTCTATATCACGTTCACAATTGGCCGTTGACTTACTCGACACTTCCTGGAAGTAGCTGAGCCAATAATAAAACTGTAACTGAATATAGCTGTCTGCAGACCAATTACAGGCATCAAATATTACAATAGCGGGATTCTTATTGGCTCAGTCAAGTAGGGCTACAGCTCCAAGTACAAGCGGAAGTCAGTAATCTTCTGGTAAGCTGAACATGTATTGAAACCCAGCAAACAGTCAAGTTTTCCCGCGATGAACCATTAACTCTATGAATCATGTTTGGACTTCTCGGGATTTGAACCTGCAACCGTAATATGCAGATCAGAACAATAGTAGTAAGACAAGATAGATAACTATGGAGCGTTGGAGGCAACTATTTTCAGTGCTATGTTGCCAGATTGTGCATGGAAAAATGTCGTACAACATTTTGCATAAATTTTTCGTTTCCAATTTATCCCACAATTCTCTTGGTGTGCGCATATTATGCGTTTGTTTCTGGAGATACTGCGGACACACACGCATATATGTATATATTTATTTATATACAAAACTGTTCTTGTACCGAAAACTACTTATCTGGTAGACAGAATCTGTAACAATCTTTTGCTCAACAGATTATCTTTACATCTAAACACATTTTATCGGTAAAATGAAATCACGTGCATGTTATTCGATTTGGACAATGTAAAGTTAAGAATAAAATAATGAATATATTATTGTCTTCCAGCACATTTTACAAGTACATGGGTCTCGGAGTTTTAATTTAGCGCCTATGCTTTTCCAGGCATATGTTTTTTTTTTTTTTTTTTTTTTTTTTTTTTGGAAGGCATGGTACACAATTAAGCGCTGAGAGCATCCATTTAAAAGTGTAGGTTTTTTCAAAGCCAATTCGCAAAATAATAAAATAGTAATCCTAGACAATAGTTTCTGCCAACTTTCGTCACAAAAAAAAATTCTCTTGAGTAATGTATTTCTGAAGAACAATCTTTGACATCTAAATCTCATACACTTAATTGGGTGTCAAGCTATCACGCTTAAAGAAATTGTATCATTCTGGGTAAATGTTGGCTCATAACGTTGGAAAAATGTTATCTAGGATCGTTGTTTTGTTGTTTAACCATACTGACATTCAAAAACTAGTGCATTTCAGTTGGTATTTTTTAGCGTTTACTGTATTTATCTACCACACAACTTTGCAGTTATGGGCTAGATGTTTATAAAAGTTTTGTTTTTCCGAGAACAGGCTGTGATTGTGCCACGTGGGTGTCGTCCGAAGCACATTCCGGGAAATATAAGCCGTTCCAGGATACGCGGTTGCACGCAGGATATCTGGCGATCAGCAGTGTCGTACGATGCAAATGCGTCATCAAAGGAGGAGTAGATAAAACTACCAACTTCCGGAAAACTAATCGCTATCTTTGACACTCGACGGTCACCGTTATCTGCGGTTCCTGAAGCCGCTCACACTACGCAACATCCAGAACCGCGTGTAAACCACTTCTTTTCAGCTGAGAATTCTTTCAGACAGCATTTCAGATGTTGTTGGTCTTGTTGCCATTTTGGTGGTATGTGTGTGTAGATTTTCCAGAAACAAACGCATGATAAACACACCACGCGAATCATGGACTAAATCCGAGATGAAAATGTTAGCAGTAAAGTGATGTACGATGTCATTTTATACGCGCAATGTGGCAACATTGCCTTGCACTTAGTCCCCTCTAGCGCTCCACAGATATCTTACTATTCTGGCCTGCATATTATGGGTTCAGGTTAAAATCTCGAGCAGTCCAAACATGATTCTACGTTTATTTTACATGACATACGTAAAAAAAAATACCTGGGCGTGGAGGGCAAGAAGGAACTTTCTCAGTGCAGTGTTGCCACATATACACATACATACACGAACGCACACACACACATTACACACAGGATGTTGATGAAAATATGTTAGGCTACAAATTTTTCAAGATGATTCCTTGTATAAAAATGATGTACCGGTACAGTTACACAATGCAAGTTTTTGGTTGACACAAAACTTAAAGGAGAAATTTGTGATAGAAAGTAGACATTGAAAACACACATTTGGTTCAAAAATCAGGAGAAATAAAGAACGAATTTCAGGGTGTAGTTTAATATTAACAAGATCTGCATCCGTGAGAAAAAAATGTATCCGAATAACTTTCATTTACGTCACAGGGCCTCAGTCGTTTGGGTGGCTTTGGACAACACATTTCCAAGTCGTTGGGTTGTCAGAGGAGAGAACCCATTCCCTGGCCCCCAAGGTCTCCAGACATAGCCCCGCTGGAATTTTCCTGTGGGGCTTTGTGAAGGATGTGGTCTACCAGACCTGCAGGAACTGCGATCTCGCGTAACAGCAGCAATTGTACATGTTAATCAGGCCATGCTAGGCCGGACGTGTTTATTTGGGCATATTGGGGGCAATTTGGCAGTATTTATTGTGCCTGATACAAAATAAAGTAGCATTGTCTGTATGAAACATGCAACATTAATTCAATATACATTTCATCTGCCGCGACACTATTTATTTCAAAATACTTCTTCTGTAAGTTGATTCGAAAAAAATTATTTGTGATAATTATTTGTTTACATTCCACGTGTAAAAGTAAAATAACGAAAAATGTCCCTGCTTGGCATCAGCTAGCATACAAGTCCTTGTACCGTAAGATGCTCGGAGACCATTCATGTGACAGAAGTTCACTAAAACTGAAGGCGAACAAGATTTCTACCTTCTTGCATACGGAAGATGTCCTGTGTACTAGGATTGATGCATGTTCTTTGGTTCTAAACGCACTTACAGAAACCTTACTTGATCTACTCGATAAAATTGACATTACTCTAAAACTGTTCAAAAACCTGTGCGAGTACAGTCTACTTGCGTTCAAAATCTCTAAATAAGCAACTAAATCTCGTAACCGAATCTACTCAGGTCTACCCTGCTCCCGAGCAGGATAGATAGTGGCCAGCAGAAGAAACACACGGAAGAGGGCGTAAAAAGTAAACAAACATTGGCCTCCGCGTGTGTACAGAAAATAAAATTTGTTTTCGGTGGTTAAGAGCGCGGTAAACATAAATTTTTATTGTCATATTTTAATATTTATATTTGTAGGCTATCATATATTTTTTTTTCTTATTTTAGACATGCACTGTGAGTAAATATTGCTCTTAGGAAAATTTTTGTATATGTCATTAATTTTGCGTAATGACTCGTAAACGTCAAAATTTACGTTTGACGGTTTTATGCTCGCCACTAGAACCAACTGACATACCAAACTGAAAAAAATCGAATTGTACAACAGTGTTGTAAGATACAACTTGGCATAGGCCTATATTAAAAGTAAAATTAAAATATTTTTGAATTTAAATAAAAATGCGGAATTTTGAAATGGAAATTTAAAAAAATTCAATTTTTTTTCAATACAAAAAAAATACTTTAATTTTGTTTTTATATACGTCAAGTTGTAATCTATAGCAAACATTTCATTATATATATATATATATATGTATATATATATATGTATATATATATATATATATATATATAAAGAGAGAGATATATGTAGTCACAAGGTTCGTCTTAAACAAGAAAACAAAATCTGGTACAAATATAAAATAAAAATACGACGATGAAAATTTCTGTAGACAGTGCATGTTTGTACAGTATTCATTACTAGTATCTACGTAATTGTAGTGCCATATTGTTCAAGTACAAAAGGATATTCTACACTGTTCGAACTTGGTCTGCGGCGATTGGAATATACCTCTTCCGCATATTTCGCCACATTGTTAATTGGGCCGCAAACAAATCAGTTTTGGATTTTCCATACGCTTGGTAAAAATGTTACAAATCCAACGACTAACTAAATCTTATCATGTGAGCAATACTACCAAGTAGGTTATACCAACTACATTTTCGAAAGCGTCTTTAAGTGTGTATTATATGAGGTCACATCCGACGCCAAACTCCCTGCGGAATGAGTACTTCGCGTCGTGACGAGACTGACCTCAACCACAGCTGAAGCCCCCTGACCCACTCGTCCAGCAAGGGCAAGAATGGCGAGAGTGCTGAAGTGCACACGCGCCGGAGAGAAACCGCAAAAACTGGTACTTAACCATCTGCCCTTGGATCATACAGTGGCAATCGTCAAGTGTGTGAACCAGTCTGCAGTTGTACAGGGAACATAGACTGTCCCAATGTCTGAGCGCGTTAGTTGCATACTCAGCAGAGATAGTCACGATGTTTGAGCACTTTTAGGGCGGTCAGGTGTCGAAAACTCATATTGTTATATTTGTACAAATTAATATTTGTTCTGCAGGCGTTACTACTTACTACATAATTCTCCTGTGTAAAATTTTAACATGCGTAGTGTGCTCATAACGACATTTGTAAGACCTAATTTACACGTTACACGTTCAAGAAACAAAATAATGTAGACCTATACTTAAATGGAATATTTTGGGCTACGTGCGAAAGGAAGTTATAAAAACAGAAAACAACTTAATTTTGTATTTATAAAATATATTAAAAATCAAGCAGGACTCACGGATTTAAAATACAAAAAAAAAAAACAGTTTTTTAAATTTTAGAACGTTTTTCCAATACGTGACGTTCAACGTGAGAGTAAATATATTTCATTTGAGTTAGTCTATTGTTCTCCGTTGGGGTGACGTGTAAATTTTGACTCTGACATACCATTATAGGACTATTATGCATGCTAAAAATTTTGTACTAAAGTTTATGCACTCACTAGTGACGTCTACAAAAACACTAGTTCGTACAAACATAAAATTTGGAATTTTTCACACTTGAACGGTCTTGACTAAGGTTGTACACGTAACAGAGATTGTTGCGATGTGTGACGACATCGAATTGAGATTGTGCACGGGTCAGTTATTCTTGCAGTAAATGGTGACAAACTTGATGTAGTGTACATGGATCATAAATTGCCACGGTGTGTATCATCTGGCAGGTAGTGTAGCGATGCTCTTTTATTTAATTAGTTGTAATACACGAGGTAGGAATTGTCGCAAACTTTCCTTCCATGCTCCTGTCGATCTCCATTTCAACTGTCACTATTGTTCACGCATTAACGGAATGATACATAGGTATTCTAAGACCCAAGTATCTGTTACTACTGCGTAATGAATTGTCGTGCTCATATGATCTGAAAAGCTAGGAATTTTCTCTGTTAATGCACTTGGCTATCCTTTACGATTGAATTTTTGGTTAACTATCGTGTTGGGGTTTTACACTCACCGGTTCGTCTCCAGGAGGCCTCGACTCCATAACGAGCAGAACATAAAACTAAATTTATTGAACAGTTTTAATGGTTTTTCCTTGCTTTTAACAATACTAACATACTGTATTAAATTTTTAGCATTTTTTGGATCAAGGTCTACGTTATTTATTGTTAGACTATTTTCGCAAAAAAATTTGTTAATGTAACGTTTAGGTACATATATGTGGTGCATGATTGGCGTTTATTACTCAACTTACTGTTTGATTGTGTTTCTTTCCGATCTTCGTTTTGTGTAAATCTACTTTCCATGCTTTCCCTTACAGGGGTAAAGATAACCCAACATACATACCAACTGGATTAGTTTGTGTCGTATTATTGCATGTACAGGAGAAAAGATGATACAACGGTCAGCTTGTTTGCAACATTTTGCACAAAAACCGGAGTGAAGTTGAAAACGTCTGAGATAGATAATCTGGAAATAAAATTCTGAAGACGAAATTCTAACGAAAACCTCTCGACTGTGTCATAATGTTGTATGTTATCAGCAGTGCGTGATTAAATCTGAAGAGTAACGCGCACTCAGACTTAATTCACTAGCTCTGTTTGGTTACAAGACAAATCGATATTTTTTGTATTATATTTTCCCGAGAACTCAACTATGCAATAAACTGTGTCTTCGGCGACAATACTGCATATTACCGTCAATGTAAAACGTACACCATGACTGTGGAATTATGAATTTACAGATGAAAATTGTTATGTAAAAAAAATTAACAACACTGGAATAAATAAAGCAAATATCCGCACATGTTAGAAAATATATAAAAATGGATAACTGACTCAGTTTCTTCAACACTGGCTTAAACAATATCATCTTCTCCTTGCATACAATTTTTGCTGTAAATAAATGACATGTTAACACACTTCAAAGTATAGTATAATTTTGTGTAGTAATTTATTTCGGTGAATCACAATACTTAATGGTTTTTGTTATAAAAATTTACCGACACTTTTATGGAGTGCCTTTTATTGTTTTTTATTGTAGTGTAGCTGTTGTTCATAACTTTAAGTGACTATTTTCCAATTACGTACCAGAGATAAACATAAACAATACCTAAGTAAGCGTACATCTTTATGACACTCAAAGTTACATTCTATGATGTTTATTTTCGAAAAATTGGTTATAAAATCTATTTCTACACTCAGTGTTAGTGCTTTTTAAGCAATGCGATTTCACCTGATAGAGATAATTAACTGCAAGGTTTTTGCAAATAAAATTATGTTTTTAACGACGATGAGTGCTAGTGATGAATAGTACTACAATGAAAACACAGATGACCCCGAAATTTACGATTATGTTGACGATTAAGTTAACTACAATAACGTCAAGTATGAGGGCGATGAAAAGAATAAAAATGACGACGATGCCGCAGTTGTAATGTCGATGTTCTGAAGACGATGACTATGATGAATAATGGTCATGGCTATTAGTATAATTAGTGGGATCGTTTTAATTATTCTATTTTCTAAATCTGACCCGGTTAAAATTATATCTGCAAAATTTCTAACTAGTGCAAATAACAAATTTTTAGTTTCTTCAATTTACAAGAAGTAATTTGCTTTGGTTTTAAATTAAAGTTGTAATTTGACAACTGCCACTACATTTTCTTCGTTGTTCGACGAAACTTGATAAAATTTATCTCCTTCCCTTACTCATCCGAAATTGTAACACGTTGGGCTCGCGTTCGGGAGAATCCGGGTTTGATTTCCGGCTATCCTTATTTCGATTTTCCGTGGTTTCCCGAGATCGCTCCATAATAATTCTGGGATGATCCTTCAACAAAGGCCATGGCCGACTCCTCTCCCAGCTCCAGTCATTGTACCAAGTTGTGTCTCTAATGACCTCGCTGTCGACATGTCGTAAAATCCAACGAAAATAAATACAATTACTCGCTCGAGTTAATGTAATTTGCATCACACAAAGCACGGCCTACTCTGTATTTTTTTTTGTAAAATATATATCTAATTAGATATATAAACACATGCAGCCGTATTCCACGAGCCGAATTTATCACACGAGATATTTTACATAGACCGTTCATAATTGAAAACGTGATTGATTGGCAGCACACGAAACCAACCGCAGTAGGGCTACCCGTTGACGGCATTAGGCGTGGGTGTTTTTGCACCCCACATTTAGAGGAATTTTTGCCGGTTTCAAATTTCCACGTTTGATACGTGGCAACATAGGAGCGATAAGAGCCAGAGTACAACGCTCGACGAGAAGCATATCGCTTCTATTCACATAGCGTTAAACGAAAGTGGAAGCTTTTGTTGCAGTCTTTTTCCTATGGAATTTTAAGTGGCTAAATTTTGATTTTCGGATAGTATGAAGTAAATGTCAAAGAACGAATTCAGGTGGTATTTTCGTAGCTGCATTATTTTTTAGCCATTTTGAGAGGTCCGAAAATAATGTTTTTAACAAGCGTGCTGAAATTTCGGAAACGTAGAAGCATAGTTTCAAGTGTGTGTTATTTTCGTAGATAAACATAATATGAATAAAAAATAATAATCGTGACACGCTGCAACGCCGTCTATGCGCCGGGTGGGGATATCTCATACGAGTGAGGCTGTAACTTCTTTTCGTGCTTTTTTTTATCTGGCAAGCTTCCAGCTCTAACCTCGCCAGCTTGAACTGTTTCAGCCAAACTAGTTCTCCGGACAAGAGCGTGCATTGGTTAGGTTTGTTAATGTGAAGTAAGTGATAAGACTGGGTGGCATAGATATATAGTAGTTTGAAATTTAGCTACTATAAAAATACTAGTACCTGTTAGTGTTGAAGGCACCGACGTGGGTTTTGCGGGGTTAATAACACTAGATACGGTATACAAAGTTCTTATTTAGAACTAGCAATTGCGTGTTTACAAACATTATGATAATACAAAAAAAAAAAAGGAATTTTTTTGCAGAGTTTCCGTTTTTCATATGCACGATTGGGTTATATTTACGCATTTAAGTATACATTACTAAAATAGAACTATAGTTTTCGTTCAACATGCAACATAATAAAATGTTAGTGTTTGTGTGTCTAACAGTTTGCTTTTGTCTGTCAGTACGTGTTCGTTGTGTTATGGTAAGATTCTGTTCTTTTACTAGTACTACAAACTACTTTAAAACACTTTATTTGAAAAAAGCTTTCAATGTTTACAATGTTTGTTGAATATACATAAGTACGTGTGTGATAAAAGTTTCTTATACTTAGTTGCGAATAGCGTAATTAAAAACTTTACCACAAGTCTCATACAAACTCACGTCACTGTTTGGCATGTACAGTTAAAATGTTTCTTACACATACATTCATATAAATGTACAACTCATAAGAAAATAGAAATATTCAGGCCAAGTATTATTAAATTAAAAAATGCAGAGTAACACTGCTAACGACGCCTACTTGAATGTGCAAAACATATTCTTAATATATATGTAGTATGTATATATTTGTATGTGTGTGTTTTACTGTTTCAAAAATATATGTTAAATCAATTAGGTAGTTCCTTGTGCGATTTACCGAGCAGGTTGGCACAACGGCAAGACGATGGACATACAATCGGAAGAACCTTGGTTCAATTCCCGCCTCCGGCCAATTTGACTTTGTTTTTCCAACAAATTATAGTCGGTGGAGTTCGGTTACCTTTTACGGTATCGCTTTCGGACAAAGAAACATTTTGAGACGAGGAAAATATTGCTGTAGTATTAAAAAAAAGTATGTATATGTTTAGGTGTTTTCAGGTGCTTTTTTTTTTTTCAGCATAAAAATACTTATTTGCTCAGAGGTCAAAATTATATTTAAAAAAGCAAAAAAATTCCTATAGCAATGTGGGTGGAACATGAAGGGCACACTCACTCACTCACTCACTCACTCACTCACTCACTCACTCACTCACTCACTCACTCACTCATCAACGCACAGCCCAAACTGCTGGACCTAGAACCATGAAATTTTAAGCTTCTCCATGGCCCGTAGGAACCCACCAAGAATGGATTTTTTTCGAAATTCGATAATTAAGGAGGTAAAAAGGGGTGAAATGTGTTTTCAAAGAATCCTTGATATCTCATTAACCGGGAATACTATCATAATTTTTTTAACTTCATAATATTGCCCAAAAAATGCATATTTGCGAATTTTTCGATTTTGTGAAATTCAAAAATGAAGGGGGTGAAAAGCCGTTAAATGTGTTTTTCATTAATCCGTGATTTCTCCTAAACCATTTCAGATAGTGAGGTGATTCTTTTCTTTAAAATTATGCTTAAGTAAATATCTAAAAATTTATTTTAGAATTTCTCGAAATTCGTCCTTGAATGCTCTTCAAAAAATAAATCGTGTTTTTAATTAATCTCACTTATCTCCTAAACCAGTGGAAATATTGAATATTGAAATGGTTTTTGAATCAAAATAAATCTTACGTAAATATATAAAAAAAAGTAATTTCAGAATTTTACGAAATTCGTCATTGAAGGCTCTTAAGAAAATAAGATGTGTTTTCAAATAATCATCTGTACTGCTTATACCCGTTGAGATATCGAGATGATTTTTTTATAAGAATGAAGCTTATGTAAATATCTACAAATCAAATTCAAGATTTAATGAAATTCGAAAGTAAAATGATGTGAAAAACAGTCCAATGTTACAGTATCCCGAAAAAAGAGAATGATCACGGATAAATAATTCATCAGTTGTTTATTTTTGCCAACCTACTCATAAATAAAACCTCTTTGGACTGTAGCCTGTACATACGAAAGAATTATCGCGGCCTGCCTTTAAGCATTCACTCAGGTATTGTATAAAGTTTGTGGTGTGGGATGGGTAAGGTTACGGGTTCGCATCCCGTGCAAGACTTTGCGATGGGAATTACTATGACATCATACGAGCATATTGCGTGCGCTCTTTACACTGATCTAAGACAATTTATAGTTCACTGTTATTGAGTACGCTAGCTGTTAAATGCCTTCAACACATATTTTATCCAGAGTTACTGTTTACATTACATAATTTCACGCGGGCAGAGCCGAAGCCGGCCAGCTAGTGTATAATTCTATGTAAAGACCAGAATTGCTAAATGTTAAGGTTCGACGGATACTGAGCAACATATTATAAACTTTAACTTGTCATGTAATTCAATATGCTTGCTCCCGCCAGACATGTGTGGTATGGAGTACCCTTAATAATTTTCCTTTAACAGTTACTGTTCAGTTTTGTACAACGGCGACCGTTTACACGCATTGAAAACAGACGCTTGCCATATACAATAGTTAGAGAAGGTGATTTATCGCGGGAAAAGTTGACAGTTTGCTAGGCTTCAATGTAATGTATTCATTTCTGACGCTTTTATTTCGTTACTGGTGAGTCCCTATTTGACTGGGCCAATGATAACTCTGTGCGCTATTACTGGACATATGAGATTCGTCTGTAAACAGCTACATCGTGACACACAACCGTCGGCCAACAATACATGACGCAGGACGCTAAAGTGATTTGCAGAATACGCTGGCAGAATACATTCTCGCGATAAATCACCTTCTCTAACAATAGTCTATCATATGATTGAGCTCAATTTTTTTTACCCGCTGGTAAATGCTCTTTTAAAAACCTAACATAATTGATTACGGTATCAGGAAAAATTAATTAGATTACTCAATGAGCGAATGATTTTGCCAGCCCAAGCCATTGAGAACAGAGTGCGGAGTTTCGGGCGATACATGTTTACTCGAAAATATCCAGTGTTCGTGCGTAACGTCTACTTAGGAATACCATGCGTGCAAACACTTTTCAGATCATCCAGTAATATTGAAAAGCTACTATCTCGTGGGCGAAGCGATTATACCGTAAGTCCTGTTTCTTTACGCTACAATACATGCCGTACTGTTGAATTGTTAACGTATAATTACGCCACAATCAGTCTGGCATATATATTTATTTTCTTAATTTGCTGGTCTGATTGCGGCATAAATAAACTTTAACAGCTTAAATGCGATATCTGAATTTTAGCGGAAAGTTAATAAGACGTGCTGTATAATCACTTATTTAACAATTTTCTTCCCATAATTTCAAAAAATTCGAAAAATAATTAGATTATATGTGTCGTTGTTGACGATGATGTCCGGACAGTTCCGAATAAGTACTCAGGCCAACAGATTAAGATCATCTGAATGACAAACACGGTCAGTGATAATGGACCCCTCAAATGCATATAAAAAGAAATCGACGTGTGTTGAAATTTTTAAATTTGAAGACAATTTGTGGTAACTACAGCTAATTAAAGTTCGCGCTTTTAAAACGCCCGCGGAAACGTGCAGTGACGTCACAAGCCATAGTACACACGGAGCCTTAGCAAAGTAGCTGACTGCTGTCGCACTCCGGCGGAATGCCAGACTGCGCTTGGTCAATAAAAAACTATTTTTAAGTCTGTTACGGTGGTTCGTTTGGATATACGTATGTAGTCAATCATTAAATGTAACAAATGTTATATTTCAAATGTATTCGATTTGGAGGTTTTATAAAAGATTAGTGTAACGCATTTTGTTATGTCGCACGATATCAGAGCAATATCCGAGCACTATAATATGCAATAATACATGAAACAAACATATTTACTGGCACAAACCATTACTATATTAAATTATTTAATACCCATACATTTACTTTAGAACAGAACCACACCAAGTGTCGGCCACGATGGCTGATATTGGAAAAATCAAGTGAGTTCAATAATTTTTCGGATTAGTACAATATTGTTTCTCAGATTTTACATGGAACCGTAGATTCTTTATCCAAATTTTGTATCTTGTATAATCAACAGTATTTTGTATTTCATTACGGATGTTAGGTTCATATGCAATACATAAATTTATACAGCAAAGAACACTTCTGGGCTATTGTGTGGTTTTGGTTTAGCGTACCACAAAAAAAATTGTTATTTATGTTGTATAACAGTGTAGCATAAGCCCACTGCAGTACTATTTACCACTAATGACGTGTTTACTACGTAATATGTGAATTAACGAGTGATTGAACACGCACAAAATAAACACATTTAGCCTAAATGCAAGCTTAACCATATATTACCTATTATTTTAATGTAGGTACACTATCCAACTAGATCACATAAATAAATCACTTTCGCGATTCGCTGTTTCTTCCGTGAAAATATGCCATTTCAGACATCGTATTAATATGGTTGCGAAAATGGAAAATACATGGTTTAAAAAATTAATAAAACATATTTGTATCAGGCGCTTGTAAAACTGTCTAATATTATTATTATAAAATACATGACGTACGTGGGTTTTGAACCCGGATCCTTAAAAATGGTAGTCAAGTGCCGTAACCAATACGATATATGTTATCCGCTAGGTGCCATGCTAGCTTAAGTCTTTATGTGACCAGTGCTGGCAGTTATGGCTTGCGACGTGGACCAATCAAAATACGTTTTCGGTCGCCTGCAGCTTCCCCGAACTTTGCTTGCTTCCCATTCCTAAACTATAGTATTTAGAAGAAAAATTATTTTTGGTATCTTCATATTTCGTCATTGTTAACAATATGGCATACATTTCAGCGTATTTAAAATTTCGTGCAAGGGGTCCATTCCGGCGAGCGAAATAATTATCTCACCGAACATCAGGACATTTATTTTATAGGGTTTATTTACGTTCCCTCGTTTCATGCCGTTAGGCTTAATAAGGTACAGTACAGGTTACTAACATTCTAAATGTAAGTAAACGACAAAAACACCCATGCCCGTGCTGGTATTCGAACCCAGGACCTCTCGGACAGTAACCCGGCTGCGAACACCAGGAAAAAATATTAATAGAATTGTGGGGGGAAGGAGGTTAAAATATAAATTCTTCTCACATTTTAAAGGCTCGAGAACTTGCAAAGAAGTCAGTATATTCTGGCATTTAAGCCAAAACTACTTTTGCAGTGTTCAAAATATGTATTTTTTTTTTTTTTTAACTAATAACGTGTATATTTTTTATTTGAATTTTTAATTTTTTTTCTTACAAATTTTGCCCTGGCTGGAATTCGCATTACCGATGCCGGTAACCGTCAGAGAAATGCACCCCATCCCAATCCCTTCTGAAGCACTAGGGAACTTGTGACGTCAATCTTCCTTGTCCACAGGTGGATGGCGAGCGAGGATAGATGCGACGTAAAGATAATACTGAATGTAGAGTGGCTGGAGGGTGGATTACAATCGCGTGCAGAGGAGGCAGTGTGTACGAGGGTGGAGAGTAGTAATGGTGACGCTTGGCTCTAGGAGGGGGGAGGGGGCGTGAGTAGTTTGCGGTGGACGGCACCGACTGGTCGGCGTCTAGGCGCCTCGACTACATGGCGCCGCGACGACCCAGCCAGGCGTCCCACTGCCATCAGTCTCGACTACAACCCAACCAGACTATAGGCAGTTCCCGATAAACTGACCACTTCTTACAATTTTCTGTTAGCCTTTATGCCTCCATCTTTATTATTAGAAATACCGAAACTTCCATGCAACTGAAAACTAGTGTAAACATTTCACAATTCTCAGGACTTTACTTATCTAGCCCAAATAAATATCTATTTTTATTATTATAAATTTTGGTAAGTGCTTACTTTAAAGTGAACTAACTGCACACATACTCTTACCGTGAATTCGATAACTCACCGATGCAACCATCAGTGGTTCACACACCGGTTGAAGCCGTTATCGATCATGTTGACGGTTTTTTGAAAATGTTCAGTTACGAATGAAATTGGATGATTCTGCTCGTGTTATTTAACGCTATACTTCGATAGAAATCCAAACTGAACATTTTTGTGGCATTTACGATAGTATATATAGTTTATAATTGAAATGTATAGTTTAAATAAAACATAGCTTTCTGCAACTAGTTCACATTTTAAAATACACACAATATTCCATGCAAAATTACTTAGTAAGTTTGCTTTTTCACAATAGTTATTTCAAACTTTTTTTTTTGCGTAACTGTTCGAAAATTCCCCGATGTTCTGGTGCACACCCGCTGCCCTGATAGCAAAACAAGTTTGATTCAAGCTTGAATCAAGCTTGCCATGACAAGTGTGCAACCTTGCAGGAAACTTGTCATGTCAAGCCATAAGCTTGAATCAATATAATTAGTCTCCACACGACAAGCCTGCAGCAAACTTGCCAGGAAAGCTTGATGCAAGGTTTCTGCAAATTTGTAGCAAGCTTGCCTCGTACAATGCAGAATACAACTGTAAAAAATAGGCTTGACTCAAGCTTGAATCAAACTTACCAAATAGGGCTTGTAATGGCAAGCCTAAATCAAGTCAAATGCATGCTTGCCGCAAGCTTACATGCTGACTGGGTGAACATTTCAGGTTGGTTGAACCGAGGGCAGATACAGGGGGGAGGCCCAGGGGGTCCGACGCCCCTTAACCTTTAATGTATATTTTATCCTTAAAGTATTACACATTTTTAAGGTGGTATAGTCAATTGTTTGCTGGGAAACGCCTTAATTAGCATCTACTTGCAATTTAAAAAATTAATTTTTCCGGGAAAGAGTCTCGTTTGACTCGAGCTATGGACATAGATACTTTTAAAGGAATTCCTCCCCCCCCCCTAAAAAAACTGCAGCAGCTGGATCTGCCCTTGTGAAATGGTTGAGAGCAACAGCAATCCACGAACGTCCGGTGCACATCGATAAATGCACAGGTGAATTATCGAAAATGCAGATTCACGCACACCTTGCAAACCCGCAAAGCCAACCTCTTACACAGACCGCGTTCCATTTGCTGCTGAAATAAGCTGACATGACTGACGATCGATCGATCCTTTTATGTGCTGAGGCGAAGGGTCGATTACACAGGCCCGTGAGGAAATCTTTGATGTAAATGTGAAAGTAAGAAGAACTTGAGTAAAATCTGAGGATTTATCCTTTGCATTGCCCTATCACACTATTAAGATATCTCAGGTTGTTCAAGTGTGATAAAATCATAATTTTATATTTATATGGAATAGTGTTTGTTTTGTAGACGATACTCGAGAGTGCAGTTTCCTCTTACGAAACAATTTCAGCTTTCATAGTTTTCTCACAACAGTGCGACAAAGTCGAAATTTGCTTGTTCTGCTGCCGTGCAAATAGTGAAAACCAACTGGTCTACTTGAATTAAATAATTCACTGTGATATTACATCCCATGAGCTATGCAATGAAGTATTTAAAATACCATAACGTAATATTTTGGATTTTTTAAAAAATCGCAAAAGTTCAAGAAAAATGTTTATAATTCAGCAATTTTTAAAAATACAGAAATAGTTCACGGTATTTAAAAAAAATATTTCATTACATAGCCCGTGGTGTGTTAATTCACTGTGAATTATTTCACTAACGCAAGTTAATTGGTTTTCACTATTTGCATGGCAGCAGAACATGCAAATTATGTCTTTGAAACACCGCTATGAGAAATTATACGAGTTAAAATTGTTTCGTAAGAGGAAACTGTACTCACAAGTATCGTCTATAAAACTAACACTATTTCGTATAAATATAAAATTATAATTTTTTTATCGCACTTGAACGCCCTTAATATGCCTGGCCTACTGGTCGTGTATTTGTGTGAGTGAGGCACGGCGCCAAGGGCGATGTTGACCGGCTCATCTGGTGCGGTATCGCCTCTACCACTAGGCACTTTAATCCTTTTTTACTTGTCAATTTAACCTGTTCAGTTATTGTCCTCACAATTTCTTCCATGCATACATTGCAGAGATTAATTGTGTTGTACTGTTCTCACTAGTTTTAAGTGTATACGTGTTTCATAAATTTTTTATGTTTCTAAAAGAGTAAAGAGATGTAATGGGTTCAGTGGAAGATAGGGAAAATAGGCATTAAGGTCATGATCTTTCATTTATTTCAAACAATTGCAAATAACTCAAATATTTTTTTTAACCAAAAGCTTTGATAAAATTTGAGACTGTGTACAGTCATACGATACACAATTTTGCCTTTTTTTTTTTTTTAGAATAATGTGCCTTTTACTAGCAAAAATAATATTTTGCTCCATATTGACTTAATTTGACAACAAAATATGAGATATTTCAGGGGCGAAAATCTAAAAATCCAGATGTCAAATATGATATGTAAGTGTTAAAACTGTAAGAATTAATTTTTATATACGTTTTAAATTGCGTTAAAAAGTATATTTTCGAAACCGCTGCAAAACTAAAGAGCAAAGCCTTCTGCGCGTGAAAGTCGCAAAATAAATAAATAAAAAAATGATAATTGTGTTGCTTTCACCAATCTTTACAATTTGGGGAATAGTATCCCAGAGGCAGCCCCACGACCTTCTCCCCTTCCTACCCCGCAACCCTCCAGCCAACCATCACATTCGCGCGACCCGACGAGAGAGGTCATTAGCCTGGTTTCCCGCGCGCCTGACGGGAGGTTATCTCTTCCCGTCATGCGCCGTCGAGCCACAGCCGCGCCCCGGGGCGTGCCGAGCCCGGACACAGAACAACTAACTGCGCAGAAGCCAAACTACAAGTCTAATAGCAGTAAATGCTGCCAGCGAATTCTGGTTACGCCTAGTTTTGAATATAAAGTGTGAAGAGTGAGTGAGCGATTTTGGTCAGCGCTTAAAATCGAGATCTGTAGCGCAGATGAGGGGTGACATGATGTGAGTATGAAGCACCACTGGAATAAAAGGGCGAGGGAAACAGGAGATCCCCGAGAAAACTCGTCAACTAACGGCATCGTCCGGTACGATTCCCACATGCGAAAATCCGGGAACCAACTCCGCCTGGAACCGAACCCGGATCGTTTTTGGTGGGAGGCGAATGGTCTGGGTGATATTTTTCCAGTTACAGCTGTCTAAAATAGCCTTTTTTTTTTTTTTTTT
The DNA here is from genome assembly GCA_003012365.1 of Medauroidea extradentata. NCBI lineage: Eukaryota > Metazoa > Arthropoda > Insecta > Phasmatodea > Phasmatidae > Medauroidea > Medauroidea extradentata. Next base: position 23,930 of record PNEQ01013257.1, read on the forward strand.
TTGCCATTTAAATTTAAGAAATTCCCAAAACATGTTTCTAATAAACATGTTTCATTTTTAAAATTATAGAAACCTAGTTTTAACAGTGTGTTCTTTTCGTAGATAAACATAATTTTATTTATTTATTGTCTTATTTTCCAAATGGCGAAGTAGCCTTCTCTTAAACTTAACCATTTTTTTACAGATGCACAAAATACAATTACATAAACATAGAACTGCCAAAAACTAAGAAAAAATAATTAAAAACTAATGATGACTAACATGACAATACAACAGACCACTTTACATATTTGTGTGAAGTAGCGACTAATAAACACTCGTACAGTGAATAAATATTGTGAATAAATTTAGCTGTTGCGCGTAGAAAATAATAGACGCGGCACGCTACAACATCGTTCATGCGTCTGCTGCATAAGCCTCTTAAGAGGAGTATGAAACTGTTTCAAAATTTATAAGTCTGACGCAAGGAAACAGCGGGAGAGATAAGGGCCATAGTACCACGCTTGACAGGAAGCATATCGCCTCTATTCACAGCGCGCCAAACTGGTGTGTAAGGTTTTCCTTGTAGTCTTTTTTCTATAGAACTTTACGTGGTGATCGCAACATATTTTTTGATAGTATGAAGTAAAGGCCAACGTACACCTCTCGTTTCGCACTTTTAATACTTCAAGTGGTATTTCTGGTAATACAGCTTTCTAACAAAACCGTCTTTGTTGATTTTGAGAGGCCCGAAAATCATATATTTACAAGCGTGCTGAATTTCTAAAAACATAGAGGCCTAATTACGAATGTGTGTTCTTTTCGTAGGTAAACATAATATGAATAAGTTAACCAGTTTCGCGTTTAAAAAAAAACGCGTGTCACGCTACTTGTAGACGCAAACGACTCGCTAATTGTGTTCAAGAATCCTGCTTTTGTCACAGAAGAGATGCGGACTGAATGTAACACGGATTCTCCACGCAAACTGATTGTGAATACGAGCCTGATTGCAGCCAAGGTTACCAGGTAATTATGGTTAGGGCTAAAGGCCTGTCTGGGAATATAAAGTAGGTAAAATGCTTTGCACACCGAATGCGTGCAGCCGAATTGCTTTCAAGAGAAACGTGTGTTGTGTAGGCAAAATAAGTCTTTCCGAAATATGCTTGTAGGCAAAACGTATGTTACGTAGGCATAAATCGCCTTTTGAATCTATTATAAGCTTGTAGGCAACACATAGGAAGAAAAACAGTATTGTTACAAGTTTGAGGAGCACAAACTTTTCAATGTGGGTAATTCCCATGAGTTCTTTTGGGATAGAGGTCTTATAATTATAAATAAAAGAGTTAAATTAAGTACTGGATTTAATAGCTCACAAAGCTATGAAATACACAAAACAGTAATCAAATATAACTCTCACAACACAATTAATTACGCACACAATTAGTACTGTTCCACAGAACGTTAATTAACTTAGTCAATTAAAGCACAAGAATATTTACCATTAATTAATTAAACACTACAAATCACGAAATCCTGTCATATATCCAATCAACAGTTACTCAAATGACAATGTACAACCTTAACAGTCCTAAGGGAGGATGGCTCACCATGTACAGTGCATCACCCAGAGTGCACCACTGTCTTCACTCTTGAAGTCTTCGGTTCGACTCCCGTCGCGTACCTCCTTCTTCACCTGTCGACCCGCAGCAGAAGCCTTCTTGTCTCACCCAGTACTGCTCCGAAGGTATGTGCCTGTAGCCTCTAAGTAGACCCCGACGTCCCCAAGACGTCTTCCTGACATCACCAAGATGTCCACACCAGCCTCTCTGCACAAGCTTAGCACCTCCTCCGAGCAGGACCAATGGCGAACTCCCGAAGCACTTCTTCTCTTGAATCACCAGGTAGACAGTCTCCTCAAGTAGCCAGTTACTGCCCTCCTCGACACAACACCGTCAGTGTTGCT
>PNEQ01013271.1:0-12511 GCA_003012365.1 Medauroidea extradentata
ACAAGAAATAGTTATTGAATATTTTAATTGTGACCGTTATAATCCGTGATTTTTATCTCTTTGTTACTGTAATTATTTTGTAAATAAATTCAAATGCTAAATAATACGTTTCAAAAGTACAAAGTTTAACGTGTTCTTGTTATAGCCGTGGTAAATCGTCAGCGCTCATCATGCCTTCATTTGTTTCTAGTCTGGCGCGGGTCGGCGAATAATAAGTAGTGACTTACCTGACACCATCTTGGGACACGGCGCAAACACGTCTAGGAATACGCTCAGCGAGTAAGGTCTCTGTCGTTGCTTTTCTGGCGCCTGAGATGGTAGTGCTTATGTAGACCCTAACTTTTTGTTTAGGAATACCGGCCTAAGTTCCAAAGATAAATTTTCTCAAATGGAAGACCGAAACAGAAGTTCTGAAGGGATAATAACTATAATTAAAATACAAATGCCATAAAATCCCACTCATTATGAAGAGAAAAGCAAGGATACTACACTACACACTGAGCTCAGCAAAGACCCATGAACAAGTACAAATATAATTCTGCCACATTGTGAACATAGACTCGGTGGCCAGGCTGGGATAGATCAGCACATGTACAGAATGGGAAAAAAAGGATGTGAAAGAGAAAGTGTTCCACAAATTTCATAGTGAAGAAAGTGGGGAGTTCGAAACTAAACACGTCAACAATGAATCTTGCCAGTTATAAAAAAAAACCCAAACAAAAATTTATTTATTTCATCTTTACTCCAAACCACATATACTGTCAATGTATGCTGACATATTAACATTCAGGACAGGTTAGTGTGAGCTCTATAAGCAGACAGTAATTTCTTTGTTTTCTGTTGAAGAGAGGGGAGGAGAATGAGGGAGGGGGAAATTAGAGAGATTGTTCTCACACAAATCTAATACAAGCTATATTTACATTAAAAAAACTTATTAAGTACAATAACGTAAGCACTTTTTGTTTAAGTCCCTCTCAACTGACAAATTAGTAAAAAAATTATTTTACTTTGGCCTCTAACATTCAACTTTTTAAGCACTGAAACATATACTCAGTGTTTATCTGTTCATACTAACAAGAGTCAAAAGAGACACAAATGAGGTGAAACGAACAATTATCCAATTTATAAAAAAATTCTCACTTACACCTTAGTGTGACTGAACTTACTTTACCTTAGTTGAAGAGCACATGTACTTATATACCCATTTTTCCATCATTTGAAAATTGTAGCTAGTGGAGTGATTTTGTTGATACTCAGATATGTCAATGAAATTACATTGTTTAAACCCTTCTACACAAAGCAATACACACACAAGAAAAACTTGTGTGAGATACCGATTCCAAAGAAAATCTTGTATGAGAATTTTTTGTGCAAGGTGAATCTATTTTGGTACTAGGTTCCACAACCAGTACAGTACCCCCTAAACCTGTACAGAACCAAGGATTCAATTGGTTTTTCTATGCTGCTCATGAGACCATCTGTACATCGACCAAGCAAGTAAATCATAGTTTGAGGTGGAAGTTTGTATTATTTTATAAGAAAATTTGGATATTTCTGCTAACATGATTGCTGCTGAATATTAAAAAAAAAGTCATCAATCAATCTGTTACAACAAAAACACTTGCTGCAAAATATCTACGTGGAGTGTATACAAATGGTATGTTTTTACATCCATGTATAAGATGCCTGGTATAACAGTAAATCATGCACCGTGGAAATGCTGCTTTACTTAGTACTGTTAAAGCACCAAGGCAAGGTGGGACATTATCATTAGGAATAAAGCACTAGATTGGTGTGTACACACTTTTTTTGGAGAGCTGTATATACATATATAAACTCAAATATTACACATGAAGTGACTACAGAAAAAGAGCCTGTTTACAACATAAACTAACTTTGTATGAACCTACCAACAAGGTTTTTGCAAATAAAAGGACGTTGTTCATAGATTTTGACAGCACCCTAAAAAAAATGTATAGAAAATATGTAGTAATAAAAATCATTTCGAGTGTGGATTTTATGCATTTGAACACATATTATGATTTATTTACTAGTATATAATCAATAAATGTACTCTACACCTAAGCACGATAGTGACTCAAAGACGTACATACTAGCTGCATTACTACACAACATACAAGGTTAAAATTCATGTATAGGCAGTTCAGGATAAAGTGAGCACTCAGAAAAGCCCTGCTAAATTAATATTTTCAGTCAATTCGTATCTTTCCACACGTAAAGGCTAACGACGGGAAATTCCTAACCTCTTGGGACACGTCACTTGATGTTTGCGCATGTAAGATAAAATGCGCAGTCTGTAGGAAACTACATAGTGTGATACAAAAAGTTTATTAATGATATAAAACACAAATACATAGAACTATATTCGACAATTCGCTGCCAACCATACTACGAGTAAAGCAACTATTTCTAATGTTAAATATTTAGTGCACACTTTATCCCGAACAACCTACAGCATATTAATTTTCAGACATTGGTGTTGGCAGATCTCAAATTAAAATGTACAAGAAAAAGAAAGTGACATTGGAGGGAGAGGACAACTAGCCTAATCCAGGCTTACAGAGTTGTTGTAATTATAAAACGAAGACAGAAATACAAGATGCTCATATCGCTATCATCAATGTAACAATGTTAAATATAAACAAACCTCTATTCTTTAAAAACCTTTTTCGTTCTCTCTTGGAAGGCATCTCAACATTCACCTGTGTAGCTCGTATTCTGTCCGCTCGCATGATTAATCTTTCGTGGAAGTCATCACAAAGTTTTGTCAGCAATGGTGTGGCTACTTTCACAGTATGGTCACTGAAACATAAAAATAATCATATGTAAAGCTACGAAGATTACGATCCCGAACTGATAATACAGTTTTGGACTAGCAAAACAGAAGTTCTTTACTTTCTGGAAGTAAAGGAGTGAGCAAAATAAATGTAAAAAAAAAAACTGACAGAAGACATCAATTTGCTGTGGACAAATATAGAGTATGTATTACATATTCGGACGTGGTTCAGTCCATGCTTACACATAAATTTACCGTATTTACCTGAATGTAAGACGATGTTTTATTCCAAATTTTACTTCCCTAACAAATGGGGTTCGTCTTATTTTTGAGTCCTAATAAATGTCCACACATGAATGGATTAACGAGACCTCTATTATATTTTTACGTACACTACACAGCCCTAAAAATTTTGTCAATAAAATGCAGTGATTATGCACATAAATAAAATTTGCTTATTACTCACCAATTAATTTTAATAAAAAACATTTCCACATTTAATTTGCATTTCTTAAATGTGGAAAATTAAGGCTTTTATCTGAACCATTGCCAGTGTGATTGAAAACTCATTCAAGTGCTTTATGTGTGTGTGTGTGTTCAAGATTATTTAACTACAGAAGTATCTAAAATATAACATGTTTTATCAAATTAATCAACAAAATCCATGTCTTTTTATTTTATAAGAAATATTTTTTCTTGTAAACCAAACTCAAAATGTAGGGGTCGTCTTAAATTCAGAAATATCTTACATTCTGGTAAATATAGTCTTTCCTAGTTGATTTTGAATTTTATTGTGTTGTAAATAAATCAGGCTCATTGATTTTTACTGGTAGTGTGCTGTGAATAAATCTGACCATTCTCATATTCACTTCATCAAGAGAGTTACATTCATGCTACATTTAATACCTGTATCTAACTATTTTTCCTACAGAGTAGTAGTCTTAAATTCAGGTCAAACATTTGTTTTCCCATTTAAACAAATGTTTTATAGGGGTTGTCTTACATTCGGGTAAATACGGTATGTGGATTTAGTTTCTTGGGCATACTCCATTGCGATATTGGTGACTGTCAAAGAAAACTAATGATAATACAAAAACCTTAAATAAGCCAAATATGTGTTAGTAAACAGGACTGTTGACTAAATCATACTCTGCTTATTTATGTTTTTCTATTATCTTCAGTTTTCTTTGACAGTCATCTATATTGTAATGGAGTATGTCCATGAAACTAAACCCAGTCATGCACTCATACTGCACAGTTCCTTCAAAGATTACATAAATTTATACGGAAAATTTTACTACACATATATCTTAGTCCGTGTTTCATTTTTCAATGTTTTGGGTTGACACAAGTCCAAGTCCAAAATTTAAATTTAAAAACACTAACTGAAATTGGTTTAGTAATTTAATACAGTTTTAAATCTTCAATCAATATTTTAAAATAGTATACTGTGTAAGTTTTCCTACATACATATGTTGTGGAGACAACCACACCAAAAGATGCTTGATAGAAATAAGTACTGTACTCACAAAATTTCAACATTTATTCAATTATGGATGAATGCCAAAATCTTTATGAAGTTGACAGTGCCTCTCAAAGAATGGTCAACAATGTTATTAAGAACTGGAAGTTTTTACTGATTTGTTGGGGTACAAATAAATTGTCTTCACGAAGATTGTGACAGTCAGGTGTACCTTGTGTAACGTTGAGAGCACATCAAAAGTTGAATCATGAATATTCTATCACCAAACACTTTTAGTTTTCGACGATGCTAAAGAAATCTGGACATAAATAAATAAATAACTGATTTATTGAAGGGTGTAGCAGAAATATGGCAACATAGCCTGAATTGATATTATGTAAAATTTTCAGAATGAAAAAACTGCTAAGATATTTTGAAAAAATTATGCGTATACAGTACATACACCCATTATCCCAGTTAACAAGGGTTGGCGACAGCTCTGAAGAACCAAAATCGCAAATAACCGAGTGCACTAATACAAAGATAGTATACTAACAATACAGGTATTGCACAACAGCTATCCTGCTACGAGTCAGGCTCTTAAAAATATTTTTTTTTATATTCCCGCGAGACTTACCAAAAATAGCCACAAGGCATGTACAATTTAGATCAAGACATATCATTATCAAGAGTGCTATGTTTTGTCTTGCTTGTTTTTTTATTTACTGAAAGTGCGGTCACGTCACACTTTTGTTTTCTTTAACCATACATATGTAAAGCTCTACCAATATTCATCACTTTTAATTTTTTAACTACGAATTATTAACTCAGTTTTCAGGACCAGATAATTTTGTATTTATTTAATACACATTACCGGACATCGGCCGGCGGCGAGTCACATATCCCCTCGCCTAGGTGTGGGCAACTGTCTTACCGCAGCGCTCGCCTCCCCCCAGTTGTATGACACTCTGCGGGACCATCATCTTTGCTACTGTGATTTGGTTACTTCTGTTTGTTAATTCTTCTACATCGCTTTCGTCTTCGTTCCACAGTATACTCTCGTATATATACTTTCACGTAATACAGTTGTAGACGCTTAATTTTCAACCCGACGCATGTCTTCTGCGGATCTCGGCAAATGTGCGGTACTGGCAACATCCAGCCTATCGAGTAACATCATAGTTTTGTTTTTGCATTGCCTCTACAACAGTGTCTTATTCAGTGCTTAATCTTGTAACATACGCAATATTTTCGTGTTCAGTGTATTTTTGTGAGTGCTACATGATGTGACTACGTGCATGTGTGTTGGAAACTAACCTCCAAGTTTCCTCAACTTATAATTTACTTGGTTAGGAGCTGACTTTCATATAGCCCTATGGTGTGGGTGTGCTTGGCATCTCAAAAGGTAGGGTTTTTTTCAGATGCTTCCCAGTCTCCCTTTCAGGTCACCAACTTCGATAATGCCAGGCAGAGAGAGAGAGGGCACGCCAGCACGAACGGACCACCGCCGATTCTGAGTCTCATGTTCCCGGCAACATCCTTAGTCGGATGGTGACCACTTTGAATTCAGCATGATCGTCAACGTCTCACATTCTCCATGACTTACAGTATCGCCGTCACGCAACTTCACCCCCTTCCTTCTCTCCCCCAGACGGCGACAACATATACAATGAACTTCCGACTATCTGAGCATGGATTAACCAATTTTTGGATTATCCGTACGACATTCTGTGAGATTAATAGAGATAAAACAAAAGTTTTATTTGTAAAAAATACCCTGTTTTGAAACAAATGGTTGACAACTCTGACGTACAAGAATGGATTAAAGAGATTCCAAGATAACATTTCTCCTGTTTAATATGCACACCAGGCATATGTTTCTTTATTTTGGGGGAAAAAAGAGTAAATTTAGTATCAATAGGCAAAACTGTACGTCACTTTGATGTTAGAGGAGAACTCTCCCCCCCCCCCCACACACACACACATATATATATATATATATATATATATATATACACACACACACACACACACACAGGGTGTAAGGAAATTAATAGCCCAAACTCCGGGAGGTGATTCCTCATGAAAAACGAAGTAGGCATTATATAGGACGCTTTCAAGAAAAGTTATTATTAAGGGCGGAATAAGTCCTTGAAAATCGAGTTTGAAAATCGTATTTTATCAAAATATAAAACATGGTTAGGAGTTAAATTACGATTCTTTGGGAGATGTTAAGTATTATTGAGATCCTAAAGATTTAATAATTTCAGCCATCTAACTTTCCTATTTCATGAAAATAATAGGGGTTGCCTCCCTTACATCACATATAATTACGTTGGCGTTACGTTTTGTAAACATTACATACATATATATATAGTCACTAGTTATTTGCACTACCTAGATTTAAAAATTGATATTAAAAAAACTACAAAACCGGTAACTAATTTTATTCATACACGTTTCTAGACAACAAGAAATGTTACGAAATTCATCCAGTACATAGATTTCTCCATTTAAACAATTATTCTACTACAGTGCACTCCCGATTATCAGTGTGCGGATTATCCGCACACAATATTTAACTTTAAATAATTGAAAAACAGTTCAAAAAAATTTTTTAAAAATTAATTTTTGGTTATTTATAAATACACGCATAATGTTTACCAACGTGTTATGCCCGCAACCGTATTTTGGAAGGCTTGTAGAAGATTTAAGTTTTTTCCGGCAGGCGAAACTGTTAGCACCGCACGTGAATGGATTATCTAAATTGTTTCGTGCATGCATGGATTAACAATATTTTTCTTGAACAAGTAGGATATCTGTAATTATTAATAATGTTTTTAGATTATAAGCGCATACCTCAATAAATAATGCGAATAATCGAGATTATACTGTATTAAATTGCTGCCTTTTATTACAGGAATGAATATGACCATTTTTTTTCTTTCTACTTAGATCTAGGATAGGGTAAAAGTGGATTATCCGTGATTCTGGATTATCCGATGCATCGGCCCCAACAAGAAATTTCCTTAACATTCTGAGTCCCAAGTGTTTTTCCGAAGTTGCATTTTAATTTAACATAGCAGCACTTGAATACAAGGATATTATGGTATACCTACTTGAATGAGATTTTCGTCAGCGCTTAACATCAAGGTCTTTAGTGCTGGTGAGGGGTGATATGAGGTGAATATGGAGCAGTGCCAGAAAAGGGCGGGGAAAACGGGAGATCTCCGAGAAAATCCACCAACCAACGGCACCGTCCAGCACGATTCCCACATGCGAAAATCAGGGACCAACCCCGCTGGGAATCGAACCCAGATTGCCTTGGTGGGAGATGAGAGGTCTGACCCCTCGACCACCGTGGCCCCAATGGTATAGTTGAGGTGTAGTGCTTAATACTGTGATAATTATGTTGCAGACTTAATTGGGACACAAATTAGTGTACTACACTATATAATTGTGATCAATAATATAATTTTAAAAAAGAAGAAATATTCAGGCACATTTTAAATACCATAAGCATTAATTTTTAAACATTAGATTGTTTTTTAGCATGACCTACTGATTAAGAAAATCTGGCACTGTGGGCAAATTTTGCCAGCTAACTCAATGAGATTATGTTTTATGAACACCTTATCAGAGAACTGTATATTATAAAAGAATAATTACATTAAAAACACTTAGCTCAGTTAAATTAACTATAGTAAGGTAGTCTACTCAACATAGCAACAAAGTGAACTCACGTTTCAGAAGTAGTGTAGAACAGATCTGCCGGTGCAGCTCGAGTCCAGACTTTTTTCTCTACCTCAATTATCTCATCAGGTGTCATCTTTGCAAGTGCTTCCAACTTTTCTTGCATCTCTTGGCTTGTGGTACAGTAGCTCTGCCTGCAAGTAGAACAGCAAGGATGTCAGTCCTATCACACATGTGCTACTGTTACTGCTGTTCATTTGTTTCTATTCAAAGAAGAGGAAAGAGATTTGGTCAACATGCAAGGATAATATGAGGTAAGTACGGAGCAACTGCGGAATGCAATGGTGGGGAAACTGAAATTTCCCGGTAAAAACCCACACACCAACTTCAACGTATCCCACATTTTCCACTTGCGAAACTCAGTAAGTGACCACACCAAATTGAACCTAGATCGTTGCAGTGGAATACACTTCTTGACAGCCACAACACAACAGTAACCACACATAATTTAATTTCTTTTATCTTAGCACTTCACTTCTAGAATAAGACATGAACTTTCAATATCACAAAAGTTATATTTTGGAGAAGAGTAGGACGGAGAAAGGAGGATGAAGAGAGGGGAGGGGAAAGAAGGGTAGAAGGATCATTTTTTGAGACTCCATAAATTCTATAGCTTCAGTGAATTTGAAATGTCAGTATAAAAGACTTTGTTAGGAACAAACACAAACAAACTGAATTCAGAGATATAAAAGAATTTCCCTCACAAAAAAGCTAGTACGACTTTTAGAGGAAAGAAACTATGTAAGTTAATTAAAAACCTGGAAAAAGTGCAAAACTAAATTAATCTATTGAAACACAATTGTCAAATTTATGTCTAAAGTATAAAGGACAGGTATGCAATGAAGTCAGTTTGAAGTTTGTATATGCCTGGAATTTCAATCAAAAAATTTGGCAATGAAAATTATCTACACACAAATTAGAATTTTTTTTTTAACAGTTGTGTCTTTCTGATAACAACAAAACATTAAATTCTTGGCTTCTGGGAATTATGTCATTGCAACTTTCTCAGAAAAAACAATATTGTGTCTACATAATACTGAAACTTTTAAATTAGATTGAACACTCTCTGCAGTGAAGGTACAAAGCTCCACCAGAATAACTAGTTGGGTCATACCAGATTGCTTGTTCATGTGATAATCTATACGCAGGGCAAATTGGGAGGAGAGTCATCAACAGGATGAAAGAACACGTCAGGAACTACAAACTAGAAAACCCTTGGTCAACCATAACAGAGCACTGACTTGAAACCATGCAAAAATATATAATTTAAGAGATACTATACAGCAGCCAATTTCCCCCATTAGGCTAGAAGAAAAGATTTTGTCGACCTAGCCTTCAATAACATCCATTCAACTTTAACATGGACGGTAGAAAGGTCATCACTTAATAAAAAAAACATAAAAGTCACAAGGAACAAATAAGATGTGATCTCATACCATCTCAATAGTCAACCAAGAGGGAAGACTGCCAGGAATTGGCTGCAAAACACTGCCAATCAAAGTGAAGAAAGCCAGGAGTTTGCAGACAGTTAAGTCAATCTCAGAAGCCAAGAATTTGCTGACACTGGCAGGAAAAATATGCAAACATGAACAATTATATAAAAACTACTTAAGTTAACTAATAAAATAAAGAAGAGTTCATACCTCCACTTCTTCAGCAATAGTTCTCGCTCAGTGTCAACACTCTTTGCATATGAAGTGGAGCACCTTGGTGGCGACCTATTGGACTTTGTCTTACTTTTATGTACAGAAGAATGTCTGCTTGACTCATAATGTTTGAACCTATGGCCCGTTTTGCTGGTAACTGGTGGGCTGTCTGTACTATCTTTCCTGTCTTTTGAAGGAAATGATCTCTCTTTACTAGAACCCTCAGAACAAACATAACCACCACTATTTCCACTGTTTTGTTTTGACGGGTCAGGTAAGTTTGTTTCATATGTTTTACCATGACTTTTGCTGTTGTTATGACTTTGGCTTGTTTCCCTACTTCTCCTCCGGCTTTCACTTCTTTTCCACAACTCTTCCATTCTCCTGCCATGACTACTACTTTCTTCTTGTCTACTTCTCCCCCTGCTACTACTTCTTCTCCTACTGTCACTTCTTCTCCTGCTATCACTTCTACTCCTGCTACCACTTCTCCTTCTGCTATCACTTCTTCTCCTGCTTCCACTTCTCTTTCTCTCCTTGGTTTCATGTCTTTTCCTCCTACTTCCACTTCTTCTCCTCCTACTTTCACTGCTTTTCATGCTTCTACTCCTATCCCTTCTACTTCCATATTCCCTTTCCCTACTTTCACTTCTACTCCTCCTCCTGGTATTTCTTCTCACTTCTTTACTACCACTTCTCTTTTTGTATTCATCTTGTTCTCTGCTTCTCCTTCTGGAACATGAACTTCTCTTGTGGTCATATATTTTACTTTCTCTATTGTGTGTGTTGACTTCTGCTTCCCATGTATTCATCTGTGTAGTCTGACAAACTCCCACAATATCTGAACTGCCAGGCATGTGTCTTCGTTCCAAACCTGCCAGTTGGTTATGATTCAAAGCATCAGGTACTGCAAGTGGGTTAGCACCGATTGTGCCACTTACTACAGGATACTGTGGTTGTGTGAGGAAACTGCTGTGTGCAACACTACCTTCGCAAGTACCAACAGAACTTATGCTTGGCTGCGCAGGGTAGAAATGTCCTGCAGCAGAGGGGTAGTGCACGTAATTTGAATGAATCTGTGGAGGTTCACTTCTTGGGAAACCAGCCATTTGAAATGTTTCGAAAGAACAGTGCTGAAGGTGTGTAATTTTCGGAGGAGCATAGCAAAATGGCTGGGCTAGATGCGGCACAGACTTCCTCGCTGTAACAGCAAGTGCTGGATTGTTAAAAGTCTCTGTTATGCCAAAAGGTAGAGCAGGAGGATTTGAAACAGGTTTGGGAAAATTATCGTAGTAGTGTGATTCCACACGAGGTTCTGTCAAACTAGTTTTCACGTTGGATCGGCACACTGGTGGTAACATAGACAGTTCTTGCGGCAGGGGAGGAGGACATGGTGGACACGGCGGGAGGACGGGTGGTAGTGGCGGTACAGTGCATGGAGGCAGTGGTGGAGGTGGTGCTGTGAACCTAGGGACATTCATCTTCAATGGTGATGACACACTTCAGTCTTTGTGATTCTTAGCTGGAGACAACCTGCAACCATGAACCAATTCCATGCTTGCTTCTACACAACTATATTACGTAAAGTATTTATATCAGTAATTGATTTATAAATTGATTACTGAAACTATAGTTACTCAGTGTTAGTCATCCGACAAACAGAACAAATTCAGATTTTTTCTCATCGACAAACATTAACAACAATTTATCACAAAATCTATTATTAGCTCATTCAAGAAGAGATATCCTAAATGGTTGCATCATCATTCTCAAACAATTTTCCTAAAATTAGCCAGTAGCGTATGACATACAAATAAACATTTATTCCTTCCACGTCATGTCTTTCCGCTACATAAGCACATTGTCACGTGCTTTTCTTTACACTGTCTGTAAAATGTTACACTGACATTACACTGCTCAAACTGTTGGGTGACACAAATTAGGATGATTTTTAGCAGTTCCTGTGCCCAGATAATACTATTTTTAACCTATGAAGTTTGGCAAAATTACCCAAAGTATTTTTGTAAAACTACTGTAAAAATAAAAATGTGTAAATTAATTTTAAGCATTTTTTTTGCAATATAAGCTATATAGACTGGGCTCACTGTTTACTAGCTACATCAAAGAGTTGCAACATGCAAAATTTTAATTGAATAGGGGAGGAGGGTCAAGTCTCTTCCTCCACTAAGGCAAGCCTATAACAATGACATTGTAAGTTGATTTGGCTGTGAAAAACTAAGATAGTAAAATCTACTTTGAATGTGGCACCAGGTTATGTTTCCTGAGTAAAATGCTAGGAATTGAAACTGGCAGTGTTAACATGACACATAATTTTCTTTGTAAGAAGACACTTTAGTTTTTGATCATAAACTATGTACATGCTCTAGAACTGAATTAATTTCTTTCAATGAAATAGACAAGGGTGTATTTGATTTCAGTGGAGTGCACTCTTGATCACTTGTCCTTGTGCCTTTTCTGTTTTATTAGACCCTGCTACCTTCGTGAAGTAAACGAGTGAGGTGGCACAACAGTAACATGGGTACATAACTCACATGTATACTGGAATGGTTCCTTAACAAAAACTATGATCGCTTCCTTCCCTAGTTCCAGTCATTGAATAAAGTTTCTGAAATGTGATTTTCTACACAATACAGTACATACAGGGTGTTCGAAAAGTCCTGCACGATAACGTACGGGACGGTAGGGGTGGTTGTGGTGAGCAATTTGAGATGGGAAACCCGGGGTCAAAGCTCAACCGTTACGCCCCTACGAGCAATGTAAAATTATGAACATGTTTGGCAACGTCGCACTACTCCGAGAAAGGAATGCGGCGTCTGCTCGTCCTTGTTTGCA
>PNEQ01013272.1:0-12511 GCA_003012365.1 Medauroidea extradentata
ATCATGTTTCGGACGTTCTGGCTGTCACGTCGGCCGCCCTCGAAGGGTTAAGACGCAGTTGGGACAGGTATCTATGACGTAGGTTAGGCGGGTTTCCCACTATGAGCCACCCGGGCTTTGAGTCATCGGCCAGCCCTCAAGGTGTTACGAAACAGCCGCCGACCACTGGCCTCCAGGATCATGGCACGCAACAATAATAATGAGGCTAGTGGGGTCGCGTGGTCAGACCACTCGCCTTCCAACAAAGTGATCCGGGTTAGATCCCAGGCGGGGTCGGTCCTCGGATTATCACGTGTGTAAATCCTGCCGGACGATGTCGCTAGACAGCGTATTTTTCCTGTCGCTCTCATTCCGGCGCTTCTCCGTCGTAGGGTCTTATTTCTTGTGAGTGAGAGAGAGAGATTTTGGTCAGCACTAAACATCGAGGTCTTCAGCGCTGGTGAGGGGTGACATGAGGTGAGTATGGAGCAGAGCCGGAATGAAAGGGCGGGGGAAACGAGAGATCCCCGAGAAAACCCGCCGACCAACGGCATCACCCGACACGATTCCCACATGCAAATATCAGGGGACCGACCCCGACGGGAATAGAACACGGATCGCCTTGGTGGGAGGCGACAGGTCTGACCCCTCAGCCACCGCGGCCCCTCTCTTATTTCGTGTCATCCTTCGGTGTATGTTGATTCATAAAATCTGCATTTGGGGTGCAATATCCAGATCCTCGTGTATACTCTTCATACGGTAGGTTTTTTATGTAGTATAAGTCTAATACGTTGATTTGTAGATATTACTAATGATTTTGTAATTCAATACAAAATTAACTTCAAATATTTGTCATGTGCTTTGCGTCCTAACACTAACCTTGTAAGAACAATGACAAAAGTCAGAGGAAATGGTTTCAGCGGGGCGCCTAGGAGACACACGCACTGGCCCTCAGTTAAGGTCACGTATAAGCGACGTCGTCACGACCTTGCTTGCTGATGATTATACATTCCAGGTCGACCCGCAGACCTCACTCATCGTACCACATCCACGCCCGTGGCACAACTTGCAGCTGCTGGCGCTTACCCTGGCTGTCATATATTTTTACTTTCTCGGGTCAACAGTTGACACTTACCAAACTGGATCTCGCCTCTACCCAGATTACTCATCCTGGGACCTAGCAGATAAATATCTTACAGAAGAGTTAGTGGACGCTAGTTTATTTTTACGTCCGAGACGCGGAAACTCCGAAGGCAATAAATCGAATATAGCACGTCCGTCAAGCACAGCATCGCATCTAGACGCGAAGGACTAAACTAGCGTGCAGTGTTTTCATAGAATGTGTTTTTCAACGGGACTTCAAGCGATGACCCTGTTATTTTATTTGTGGAAAGTTTGTGTTATGCCCCCTTTTTTTTTCTCAATAAAAACTTAAGCTGGATCCGCCCCCGGGGAGAACTACTTCTTTTCTTGTTTGCTTAGAGTCGCGCCACTTAGCTTCGTCTCATATCAGCTGGCACATCAAGTACGTCTCCACTGAGTATTTATACGTTTACAAGTCGCGAAGATTTGTCAGTCCTATAGCTGGACCGCTTGGCTCAACTATTATAACTCCTGGCCGGTGAGCCGAGTGTCCTGGGTACGATTCCCGGCAGGGGAGGAAAATGTAACGCAACCTCCCGGTGTTCAGGACTGGTTGTTGTGTTGTTGTTGTCCTGTCATCCCCATACAGCGGACAATGACTAACTACCACAGCTTTATTCTCGCCTAGCCGCGCCTCAGGAGCTCCTTTTGAATTAACGAATGAATGAATGAGAGATTTTGGTCAGCGCTTAACACCGAGGTCTTTAACGATGGTGAAGAGTGACATGAGGTGAGTATGGAGCAACACCGGAATGATAAGGACTGGGAAAACAGGAGATCCCCAAGAAAACTCACCGACCAACGACATCGCAGTTCTTTATGAGACGCACAAAACAGTAAACGTAGAGCATAGGTTGTACGCGTAAGTACTGACCTTACGTATTCGTTACCTACTAATTCACAATGGCTATAAAAAAAACACGTCATATGCATTAGAGCTACTGACAAAGTCTGGAGGCGTAGAACATCCGCCAATAAGAGCAACAAACATACTCAGCACAATCATGTTGGAATAACCTCCAAAATGCACCGGTATGTGACAAATCAAGAATAAGAAATTTCAATGTAGAAAACCATTTTTTTTAAATACGATAACATTACAAGTTTATTCATATATACACGGTAACGCTACAATACAGCTACAAATGCTTCATATTCGCCGAGAAATATCAGCGATTAAACATTATACACAAATGTTTATGATCTTTGAAAGAACTGTGCAATGGGAGTGCATGACTGGATTTATTTACTTGGACATACTCCATTGCGAAATAAATGACTGTCAAAAGAAAACTAAAAATAAGACAAGAAAACATAAATAAGCAGAGTATGCTTTAGTCATCAGGATACATAAACAACATGAAATTCCAAAACTGGAATCTGGTCAGATAAAACAATGAACAAACAGAAAATAAAAGAAATAACAAAAATATAAAAAAAATGTTTAACTGTGAAACAATACTGCACTAGGTTCCTCTTTCTGGCTGTGAGCAGTAATTGCTGTCAGGCCTGTATTTCGTGTTCTTGATAGTTGATCGTGAACCAAGCTTTATTCCTCTCTGACATACTCTGTAGTTGCGAGTCCTCGAAGTCGGCAGAACACTCGTAGGAAGGAACTGTTTACAGAGTGCATGTAACCCGGAAGACAAGCGTCAGTCACGCTCGCGTGACGTCACCTTGCGTCTAGTGCTGGGATCTCCGCGGCAGTGTCTCAACTCCTGCAACCACTCAGCTTGTGTGTTTCGAAATGTGACTTGACGATATCTCCGGTTATTATTACTTATCCAGCTTTTTGCTTAGATGACATTGTCAGTAAACTTTATAAGTCAGCGATATAATAGGGTAGCCAGTGATGCTTCTGACATTCAGTAACTGTAGTTTCATTGGAATTCATCCGTGTTATATAGATAGGACATTTTACTTAGTATTTAAAAAATCAAGCCCTTGTAAACTAAGTCGTAAAAAAACATTTAAAACACGAAAATTGACAGTAAAGAAATAAAATCCTTTTCCAGCCTTTGCGGTCCATGGCCGCTTCATACTCACGTCATTATTCATCCTAACCAACACTCAAGATATCACTGTTCAGTACTGACCAATATGTCTACAGACCACTTCATACACGTCACCTGAGGGTCGGTCTTAAAAATGAGGAGGGGGGGGGTGAGGTGAACATTTAAAATTGTATCCTCTTCTCCCTCGCTGTTTTTTATACGAAATTTCAAAAATGTTTAGTTAAATTAAACCACTTCACATGGAGTAGAATTATATTTATACAGAAAATAATGTAAAATACTTGCAAACAGTACCTCATATCTCTCATAGTTATCGTCTGTGTCATGTAAGTGTTCCGTATTTTGACAGTTCACTTCTGAGAAACGTGCCTGTACGCAGGATTGCGGAGACCGTAAATTCCGGGAAGCTAGGTAGGTTTAAAGCTCTAAACAATGGAACTGTCGGACCCAGTTCTCAGAAGAGAAATGTCAAAATACGGACAAGTTACATGAAACAGACTATACATAGCTTACCGTAACACATTTCCTAACGTGTCTTATGCTGTATAGGATGTCATCCCTTTCAGCGATTCCTCTTATATCCGCCAATCACGGCCCTGGCTCTACAATAAATTTGGCAATTTTGTGGTAACATCGAATTTTTATGGCGAAACAGGAAATATACGAGTAATTTGCTCCAGTATAACTCCGAAGTTTCCTTATAAGGATATAATCAGCTTTAACTGGATCGGACATTGAGTCACATCTCTGAAGGCCGAGATACGAGGGACCGGTTTAAAGCACTGGGGAAAAAAATGTGATCGTGTAAACACGCATGTATGCGTGTTGGAAAGATAACCTGGTTTACAAATACCCCCCTCCCTTTTCCCACAACGTTTGCTTCACTGTTTCCAGATCGCAGATGTAGCTAATGAAAAATATGGTACATATTAAAGGAAATAAGTGATCTCTTATTAAGCCCGTTACTATCCTCAAGAACTAGAACTGGAAATAATTATATACTTGATAAAATGTCAATAAAATTATTGTTATGTATCAGAGTGGAATGAATTACTGTGTGCAAGGTAGAAGGCCAACATCTGAGAAACTGACACGACGAACGCCAACCGATGTGTGTGTATATATATATAAAATATTCCGCACACAAATTCCTCGCAACTATTCATATCAGTATAAAAATGTCACAAACCACTTGAACTGTCAGAAATGACTGGAATGTCGCAAATGTTGGTAACATAGAAGAACACACCATGCGTGTATGAGCAGTGCTCACGCAGTCAGTCTCGAGAGAAGTAAAAAAGCCGGTTTTGTAATAACTGCGGGGAATTCCAGCTTGTTTCCTCTTCCAAGGTCGGTCCCTCGCGCCCTTGGGGCATCTGTCAGACCGGCAACAATGGCAACCTTGCCAGTCTGCTGGTCGCTTCTACCGTCTGTTCGGCGAACAAACTGACAACCGTGTGCCATTTCAGAAACTACGCATGCTATGAACCAATGCGTAATTCAGTAAACTAGGTAATTTGCCACTTTAAAAGCATAACGAGGAAAGAGAAACTACCTTTCCAACACGAAGACAATTTTAAATGCTAGGCTTATTACATTATTCAGTAAACAAAATAATAAATGTGGTACGATTGTAGAGTTATATTATGTACTATGAAGCTTCGCACACCTTTCGCAGTTCGTCTTGGATTGTTTTTTAAATATATGCTATGGTTTTGTATCCAATTAACTTTTGTACATTTGTCTATGAGGGCGTAAAATGTAATTAACCGAAAATACGAAATATGAAGGAATCCTTTCATTAACTTCGGTTAAGAACTGCACAGTTCCATAAGCCGAATGAATTAAACAATTTTACTAATGCGTATCTTTGAATAAATTTTGAAATGGTGATGCATTATTAACTGATGTGTTGAGCTGCCAACGAATGGTGCTATACTATCGTGGAAATACGCCATTGCAATGTTTGCTGGATTTCGCTGTTATTTTTCGAGCATGCCTGCTGTTGACTGGGATCTTCATGGTGATTCCTTTAGGAAATGTCAAAGTCGTTTGAACATTTAGAGATAAGAACCATTTTCTTTTCCAATTTTTGAACAGAAACATGCATACTGGGTCCATTAGAATGTACCTGAGTAGCAGAAAACTCACGGTTTTATGAAAGGGCTAATCATAGAATACAGAGGAACTAATCACGAGTAAAAAAGCAACAAAAAACACACGAAGGAAGCCAGATATGGCTCAAAACAATTCTTCAAAACACTGAGAAATACCAAGACATTTTACATTTTTAACTTTCTGAGATTTGACGCAATTCCTCTTGGGATTTTTCAGGTATCTGTTGTTTACGAATGTGTTGACTAAAGCCAATTCGGTTTTACCTGTATTGTTGTTCTTGATTCACTCTTGGTTTCCTGACACGATATGGAACTGCAATGGTGTTATGCCCACAATATTTCACTAAAATTCTTTAGAGAACTGTGCACTGTCAATAAATAAATAATCCGACAAGAAAACCAGCTCACAATCCCGAATGAAACTGAATGCTCTGTGAAAACAAGATTTTAATGTCTCTCGGCATAAAGCAGTCTTGAGTAAAAAACAATGTACGCGTAATAAATTCCTAAAGACAGTCGGGTACATTTTAATTGCACTTGATATTACTAGCGGCTTACTCATATAGGACCAAAAATCTGTAAATCGTCCTGCGTCAGCTCGTCTTACGGTAGCCAATTTTATGATGCAATTGTCAAAAGCAGCAACTGAACAACGTGATCTCGGCCACTATCAACAGGCAAGTTATCAGACTAACCATAACCCAACGTTAAGGAAGCGGTTCACCTCAGTTTTCAACGTCTTTTTTATTATCATATTTGCACCAAATATTTTTTTCTTATTTTATGCATAAATTATGATTAAATCTTCCTCTTAGGAAATTTTTGTATCTCTCATAGTTTTTGCGTAATGAGTCGTAAACGTAAAAATTTGGACTTTACGGTTTCAAATATACGCCACTAAAACTGACATTCCAAACTGGAAAAATTCACACTATATAACAATGTTGTAGGCTATGATTTGACATATATAAAAACAAAAAAATATATATTTTTTTGTATTTATAAAAATTGTTGATATATTTTTAATTTTAATTTCAAAATTCAAAATTTTTTTATTAAAGACAAAAGTATTTTATTTTTTGTTCTTATATATGTCCAATCATAACCTACAGCATTGTTATACACTGTGAATTTGTCGGTTTGGTATGTCAGTTGGTTTTAGTGGCGTACTCAAAACCGTAAAGTGCAAATTTTGACGTTTACGACTCATTACGCAAAAACCATGTGAGATACAAAAGTTTCCTCACAGGAAGATTTAATAACAATTTATGTCTAAAATAAGAAAAATATATCTGGTACAAATATAAAAATAAATAAAGACGTTGAGAACTGACGTGAACCGCGCCCTTAACTACTGGTAGTCGAATTAACATTATCATTGTAGCCGACTTTTAATAAAGTTGCAAAAATTTGCTATGTAATAACAGTTTCAGGCTGTACGTAGTCTGATTATGGTAAAGAGAGCACTGTAATAGAGCATTGGTGGTCTAGAATAATATTAAACAAATAGGAAAATTGTATCGTCGGCCTCGACATTACTTGACGAGTATGGAGATAGAGTGTATTATTTAGACTCTACTACAAAACAAAAGGCGGAAAGTTACAAATTGGTAGAAAGATTTTTTTTTACACAAATTAAAAAGGCTTATTTTATTGTTCACTAGCCTATTCATAAAATAAAATGCACACAGATGACAGATGCTGTAGGACTGGTAAAATACTTTATATATGTGGTTCACAATAAACCGAGGACTTTTGTAAACCACTTTGTCTACAATAGTAGTGAAATAAAAATTGTATTTATTGTGACGTCGGACGTTAACTTTTGAGTAAAGTACAATACATACTGTTTGATTGTTATTTAGATTGCGTTTATACTAAAAAGTGACTGGAAACTATAAGTAAAGTGAAAAAGAAAACAAGCAACTAGGGTTTCAAAATAGCTCACTTTATCCCCAACGTCAGTACCTTTCTCAAGAGGCTACTAGAATAATCTTCAGTAATTCTCATCTCTACGACATTTGCTAACATAAATATTGCAGTGCAACGCGACAAATACAGTTCGTACATGTCTTTACTCGCAAAGGTTAACGTAAGCAACTGCAATAAAATATAATTCTGAGAAGTAAACGCTTGTCGTAATTATCTATACCTACAGCAGACAGGACTATTCCATATGTAGTTTGAGGATAAGAATTACACCGTCGTGTTACCTGCGTCACGAACACAACGTGGCAGGATATGTAGTACTGTGTAAACGAGATAAACAAACCAACCATGTTTACATACTTGTCGATGACGAGCTATGTAGGTGTGAGAACATAACCTTTCTACTCCCCGCCAACATGTTGACAACCTCTCTCCACTGGAAGCAGTCATCTCGCCATTCAAGCAACGTCCTTGAACCTACGCCAACCATCGCGTGACCTCGTACACGTTACATTGTAAAAAATTTCCTAAAACGTATCGGACACTTACCAATCTTCGGTTTGTAAAGAGAGTAAATGTTGAGCATTGTTTCTATACAACAGTATATATTTACTGTTTTCCGTAAACGGTATAGAAATGCTACCATAGATGTTATGAGAAACCATTTAACCATATAGGCGGTTCACTTTGAAGTGAGCACTTCCCAACACTTATCATAATAAAAAATATATATGGACTGCGTCCATAGAAGTCAAATTGAGAGAGTTGTGAAATGTTTACATTAGTTTTGAGTTAAATGGAAGTTTTCTTATTTAAAATAGTAAAGATGGAGGCATAATAGCTCACAGAAAGTTGTAAAGTGTGTTCAGTTTATCCTGAACAGTCTATACCTAACGCTCCTATATGCATCTGTATGGTATGTTTACAAATAATTATTCTACAGTGCTATTTTATGGGAACTAATGACTTCACTAACGTGTTATTTGTAACATGGATCTCTAGACAGGCTACGTTTGTGTTTGTGTGTGTGTGTTTGTGTGAAGCATTCAATCAATGGAGCTGTAAGGGTTCCGATGACCGTCTAACGAAATGCAGTATCGGCCGTACGTGCAATCCACTCAGCTAGCGTGTAGTGCTTTACTATTTTTATTTTTCCTATGAGACTTCTATTGGTGACCATTTGTAGGAAGTATGGCTTACAGTCCAACGCATATTTCTATCTGTGTGTCTTCCGAATCCGATTTGTATCTTCCAGCATGCGGCGGTCTGAAGAAGCAGAAATATACTCAGTCACTGAAGCGCAGGACTTTTAATGCAGTTGTGACCCCACACCAACTAAGTTGTATTATGATCAGCTCACAGCCAACACTTATTTGTTATTTATTGAGTAATTTTTGTCGATATTTTTATCGAACTGTACTGTATATAGAATGATTGTATATTTTTTCTTGTAAGTTATTGTATCAGTGTGTGTCATTGCCTTATCTTTGTTATACTTACATAATGTGTAATGAATTGACAAAGCCTATATCCCTTGAGCAACATGCTTTCAGTGGGATCTATTGGTGGATAAAATATAAATAAATAAAAATAAATAAAAGGCTCGGTACTCACCACATTGAATTATTTTAATTTTCGTTTTTTTTATATTCTAAGAAGAAAAATGTAAAATTTGTGTTTATACATCAACTTATATTTACTTTGCGCTACAATACAGGTATCACGGTTGAAGAGTTGACGTATAATTACTCCACAGTCTATCAATAGTTTTTATATTCATAACAGCTCAATTGTGACACCTGCATTGTAGCGCATAGTAAATAGAATTTACTAAGTAATAGCTGATTTAACGTTTTTTCTTCTAAAAATTCCAAACAATTCGGAAAATAATCAAATGTAATATTTTGACTAATGACGAGCTTTGAGAGATCAGAAAATCATGTTTCTGCTACGCACACTAAATTTCTAAACGTTTACGATACAGTTTGAAGTACGTGTTGTTTTCGTAGACATAAAATGTCGTGCCCTTTAAGTAGTTTCGTCAACAAATGAACACTCTCAACTATTTGAAAAAGTACAGGTAAGGAGACTGTTTTGTATTGAAAGTATATTTTGCAATATTGTTTAATCACATAAATTAAATCAAATTAAGGTAAAGGAAAACATTGGAAAGTAACTCAAAACTGTAGTTTTACCTAATTTTAAATATTTTATATAAATTTTACATCCCATATGTTTGAAAACGTTGTTCCGATATTAAATTTTCGCAACTATGTTAGTTAGGTCACAGGAACTCACTACGCAGGTTACTTTAAAATACGGCATCTCCTACTTCGACGGCAATCAAGGTTCAATTTTTTGCTAATTTTTGTTGAAGTTTTATCGTAAAACAAATTATGAGTCACTAGGAAAATGTTAATTGTATTATAAGCAAATTAATTTCGTTGCATTTCAGTGCTTCCGAAAATTGTTAATGAACTGCATTACATAGCGTTATACAAAGTATATTTATTACTGATATGTCAAAAACTCAAAATTTTCATAATGCGGTTAATATTTTTCAGTATTTTACTTAATTGCTACCAAAATAATAAACACACACATATATGTGAACAAAATGCGGAAACGAAGGTTGAAATTTGATTGACAATTATAAAATTTATGAAAACTTGAATACCGACTGAGCAAAAATATCTTCAGTTACGTCACTCGTTAATGTTCACCTCTAAGCGGGTCGAAGAGGCCCAATGAGATGCACAAGAAACCGGAATCACACTAGCGATGATCCAAAACAAAGAAGAAAATCAGAAGCAAAGTCAACATCGTAAAATCATGCTAAGAGAAACCACTAAAAAGGAGGCCCATACATTACATTTTCGAAGGAGAAAGAAAGAAAATAAGTTGAAGAATGCTGAGGCTTTGGGAAGAGAGATGATAAGAAACGCCAAGACGGCCGAAGTTCATAGATGACCATCTTTGGGCTTCGTGGCGTTTCTTTTCCTCTCTTCCCTATATACAGCATGTCCAGAAACAAGCGCATGATTAGCACACCGTGCAAATCCTGGGCTGAATTGGAGACAAAACTGTCAGTGGCAAAATTGTGTACAGCGATATTTTGCATGCACAATGTGGATACACTGAACGTAGGAAGTCCGCTCTAGCGCTCCACGTCCAGGTATTATTTAATATATGTTACATCAAGTAAACATAGAATCATGTTTAGACTGCTCGGTATTTTAACCTGCGCCCACAATATGCAGGTCAGAGCAGTAGTACTGAGACAAGTAAGATATCTGTAGAGAGCAAGAGGGGACTAACAGTCCTATGTTGCCACATTGTACATATAAAATGTCATCTTACAACATTTTGCCACTAGTATTTTCGTCTCCAATTCAGACCAGGATTCGCGTGGTGTGCGCATTATACGCTTGTTGCTGGACATCCTATATATATATATATATATATATATATATATATATATATATATATATATATATATATATAGCTGAAATATTCGTGTAATTTCATGTCACGTTCGCAATTGGCGCTGGACTCTTTTGATATCTCATGTAAGTCGCTAAGTCAAGAATAAGAAAGCAACTAAATGAGTGTGAAGATATTTTGATCAGGGCTTAACATCGAGGTCTTTAACGCTGGTGAGGGGTGATATGAGGTGAGTATGGAGCAGCGCCGGAATGAAACGGCGGGGGAAACGGGAGACCCCCGAGAAAACCCGCCGACCAACGGCATCGTCCGGCACGATTCCCACATGCGGAAATCCAGGGGCCGACCCCGCCGTGAATCGAACCCGGATCGCCTTGGTGGGAGGCGAGTGGTCTGACCATTCGGCCACAGCGGCCCCAGCAACTAAATGAAAGCCTATATCGCCGTGTCAACGAACAGCCAATGAGAGCTGCTGTCTCCTCGAGTTAATACATATTCTTGGAGGCTAACCTACATGTCAACGAACCCATTAATTTTTCCCGTCTTTACCTGTACAGGAATCAGAACTGCGCACTCAAATAACCTGAAGGATAGACGTTTATAATTGACTGTACTGTACTGGATCACCGTAGTGGTAGGCGTGAGGTCTGACCAATAACAGACCATCATGTCCTCTTTGTCTAACAGAGCGCACAACTTTACTGACGAACACAGACACTGGGAACAGTATTGAGCCTTGTCGAACAGGAAGCAAGGGAGAATCAAGCATGCTTCCTCTTCCCGATCTCACGGATATTTCACACGTACTAATTGCTACACTCTAATAACGACGTCCCCATATTCACGAGAAACACGTGGCTCGTATACGCGTGCTGTTCTAACTTTGAGAGTAACGTTTGTAGGATCTGTATTAGTGAAATATGGATCATAACAAAAAAAAAAAAAAAATTAATATTAATTTTTGTTAAAAAAAAATTAGTGTTACAAAATCGAGAAAATGCCACATGATGAAGCTGGCAGCTGCAAACGATCGTATTCTTCGCAACATCCCGTGTAACTGCGACATCACAGTAATGGATTTGCACAGTTAAAAGACTTAGCATTAAGAAGTAGACTTAACAAGTAAGCAGTATAAAGTTACAAAAATCCATACACAATAGTGGCATTACTGCCTAAATATAGCCAGCAGGCACACAGGTTTTTTTCGTTTTACGGAATGTTTAAAAACCGAAGATTAAAATTTAAAGTAAAATAATTAGAAAAAAATACGAAACGTGTAACCGGTGCTTCACTAGTATTTACAATTTAAAACTTTACTTAATTTCCTGTACATATTTCTTCAACTTAAAATATTCCGTCTGGTATACGTGTTTTGAAGATTACAGCAAGATGTCAATTATCTGGTGTAGAACAAATGACCTTTCCTGTGATTGGTTATGTATGTCTACTACCTTTGAATATATATACTGGGTAGAAGTCGCGAAAGGATAGGAAAAACTCTACGCGTTTGAGGAGAAGCTTGGATAATCCACCGCTGCAGTGCGCTGCTGTAATGCATTGTATCGTCTTAGTTGGTAAATCGCACGCTAGAGCGCAGCACAGTCACCCGCCGTCATTCATGACGTTTGCACCCCAAGCGACAGCGACCAAACCGGTTTTGTCCTTCCCCCGCTCCCTTCAGTCTGCCGTGTGAAAACATCGCGATAAATAGACTACTTGGCCCGTAATGTCCGAACAGATTGCATGCTGAGAGAATCTGCTGTTCTTGCACAAACAGTCGCTCGTCTGCTATAAGACTCTATGTTTGTAACGGAGTAAGTTGCGGCTGAAAATAAAATGAAGTGTTTACACTTTAAATTAAATATTATTTTTGTTTTGTAGAAT
>PNEQ01013275.1:0-10866 GCA_003012365.1 Medauroidea extradentata
TGTTAACTGATTTATTGAGATGTACAAATTGCTCAACTTTATTGTGTCGATGTATCTTAAATTTATTGTTTTTTTTTGTATAAATGTTCACTTAGTTAAACAATTATTTTCATCAAATAGAAATAAACTTACGAAATTATAATGACGAAATTGATATAATTTTTTAACGAAACAATTTTTTTTCACCGAAATTTTGCACAGAAATAACATGTTTTATTCACCGAAACTGCTCATTTTTATTCACCATTTTTCATTGGCCCTAATGATCATTTAGCACTGTTAGTTCACTGAATGAGTAAGGTGATATTTAAAAAACAGAGAAGCTACAAAACCCATTTGTTATGCATTAAGAGATAGCAAAAAACTGTTGTGCACTTGTTCGTAAAATTAACTACAGTGAACCCCCACTCTAACGACACCGGCGATCTAACGACATAATTTCCAGGAACCGTGGAAAAATTAATATTTTAAAAATTTATCAAAGCTAAGCAAAGTGAAATAGATCGCAGTAAAACATTAATTAAAAATAATTAGTAAAACATTAAAAATAATTATGTGTACATTAAACAATAACAATGCAGTTATCATAAATTAGAAATATGCAGCTGTGAAAAAAAAAACTGTTTAAAAATACAAGAAACTTCAGCTGGAATATAGTTTAAGTGCTCGCCGGGTGCGTAGGCCACCCGCGCAACACAGACATATGTGAGAGTTGACAACTAACGCTGCCTTATCTCCTAACGTTCCACCTCACTTCTACATGCTCCATCCTGCCTGAACTTCCCTCTCACACTTCTACACGTGTCATCTCAGCTATGCAGTTCGATACGCAACATGGCATAGCAGTGGTAATTTACCACCTTTTTTGAGGAACCTTGAAAATTCTGGTCAAAAAATTGAAAATTTAAGGAATATCGGCCATGTCACAATTTTCTTTGCGAGCACTGTGCTGTAAGAAACACGCCGCTAAACGTAGATACAATACTCCCTGACTATCCGTGCCAGCCAATAAACATACACCCCTCTGTCCCCTCGAACAAGCCAGATTGTGCTTGCATGCATGTGCATGAACTGCCAACTGACAGTCACATGCAACTAGCAAACTGTCTCGCCACATGTTTGTTTTTCCTCTCCCACTCGGCGACTCTTCCATGTTTCCGTGTCTTTTGATAGCCCAGGGGAATGGGGGATGAAGATACAATTTTTTTTGTCCTCATTACAGCACAGCAAAAAGACAAAAAAGGACCAGCATTGCACTCAGCCCGTAAAAGAAAAAAAGTAGTATTATCTCATCTTTTTTCTCTAGCTGCAGAATTGAGCTCTGCTTGACCTTGACAACTTCCGCTGTGTTATTGATCACTCGTCATGTGGCTATGAAAGCGCTGCAGCGTAATAAACAGCCTACGACGCAAACACAATAGTGCAGTCGCCGTGTGCGGTACGTGGACTGATAAGGTTTTTGGTTTATGCTCGCTCGACAGTGGAGCAATAAGAGTGACTGCAGCCAGCGCACTGAGAGCCATTTTATCTCTATTAGCTCAGTACAGAACATTAAACGGGTGCGTTGTGCATAGTTTCGTTATTTTTCCAATAGGCCTACAACTATTAGAGACGATTAACTCAGTCATTTTATACGTGACAGCACCTTGAAAAGTCCCTTTTTTGCCCTTTTACTGGTAAATTTGCATTCATAATAGGCGTTCGAGTTTTCAAAAAATACAGACTTTTTTAAATGTTTCTTCTTTAATACGTCCTTGTATTAGTATCGTGTAAATGCTTATAATGGCGCCAGACTGTAACTGTTCTTGTGCAATTAAAAAAAAACTCAATGGCTGTACTGAAAGGCTTTAAAATAGTTGCCGTATACATTCGAGTAAATAATACGAGTTGTTCTGTTGTGGTCTGAAAGTGCTTCTCACACGCACACGAGCTGCACGAAGGAAAGCCAATGCCAGCGGCCCGGCCACTCCCCTCCATCATTCACTATCAGACCGAGCGTGCCACTCTGCCACGCACGTCATGGTGGGGGACTGTCAGGTACCATTTTATTTGGAACACACCTTTTCATCGTACTAAAATATAATTTCAATGAAAACTTTTTGAAGTCTGTAATTGTTTACATAAACTTTAGAAAAATAAGCTTAATTAAAATTTTTTTATTTGGGGGGGGGGGGGATGTCAAATTTAGTTACCTCGGGACTAACGACATCAGTGATCTATCGACATAATATCCTGGCACCGTGCGATGTCGTTAGATTGAGGGTTATATGTATACTACAGTGCAATCTCATTCAAGACACAAGAAATTAAACTACTGTAATTGGAACTGACCTGGGGCCCTTTGGGCGCACCACCAAATACACAAGTGTTGCGTATGAAGGAGGAGGAGCCAAAGTCACGGGCAACTGTCTGGATCTGCTGTGCCAACTCTCGTGTGGGTGCGAGGACCAGCACTATGGGCCCCTCACCACGGGACAACTTCTCCTGATTGTTGATGTGGATTGCGGCAGGCAGCATATAGGCCAGTGTCTTACCAGACCCAGTCTGTGCTATGCCCACCATGTCCCGCCCACTCAGCGCTATGGGCCATCCCTGCGCCTGGATAGACGTTGGCTCAACAAAGCCATTCTTCCTAATCTCCTCCAGCAAGTAGTCTGGGAAGTTGGTTTCATCAAAGTTCAATAAAGGAGATGGAGCATTATGTCCCCTCACAGTGATCTCTCTATTCTTCCTGTAGTCATCTACTATGTTTGATTGCCTGCAACATACAGAACGTATTCTCGTCAAAGTTTCGCTAACACACCACATTCATTCCTTTCAAAGTTTTCAACCTTCACTACAACAAACCAAAATATAAATAACCTAGGTAAAGTAATTTAGGCTACATTACAGGTTATTAAGACACTAAATCATTTTACAGTAAACCTTCTATTTAAAAAAACTCAGGGACCAAAAAAAAAAGACATGTTTGTTGTAAGGGGGTTTGTTAAATAGAGGTTTTATACAACGGATTTCTACTCGACATAGAATTCCACATGAACAAAACTTTGGTCGACAACTCTCAGCATATCATAAAAATAATTGGAACAAAAAAAAAAAAAAAGACAATATTGCTCAGATTGCTATGTATTTTAAAGATTATGAATAGCTGAAAATGTCTATCACAATACCTAGCACAAACAACTTCATAGTCAACTCTCAATTTTACGACCCCAGGAATAACGACCCTCTCAAAGTAACGACCCTTTTTCCAGGAATCGTAAAAAATTGGGGGGGAGGGGGGAATCAAAGCTTTTTTTTTTAATTCAAAGAAAATTGCAGAAAAAGGCATTGCATTTATTATGGCTGCAAATGGTTGCAGTTGTATTATCGAAAACTGTGCTGCCACACACGTGTTTGTTCTAAAAATATAGTGAACCCTCGATAACTCTGACCTCGATGTCCCAGACTTTGGATAACTCGGACAGAATTTCAAAAAGAAAATTAATTTCAATTAAATTATTTTTTTGGTCAAAATCACAAGAAAAATGTGTGCCTAATTTAAATCCATCACGTTTTATTTAAAAACAGTATTAAGCTTTAAAAGCAGTTGCTCATCGCTATGTAGCCTTTAATAATCCCACCGTAAAATATCTGGCAAGTTAGTGTGGTTAACTATTGCTAGCGAGGCGTGCGAGTGGAAATTCGACTCAGCAAGTGCTGAGGCTACGGGAAAGGGAGCGAAATATTGTATTGATTTTTATTCCAGTAATTTTCATATATAGTCTGTGTCATGTAAGTGTCCCGTATTTCGACAGTTCACTTCTGAACGCTAATAGGAAGAAATACAATAGCCACACAGTACAGAAAATTAACATGAAACGTTGAAATCATAAAGGAAAGACCAACAATAAATAATTCCTTTAAACATATTTAAGGCAATGATCCTTCATTTATAATAGTTGTATGGTAAATATTCTTAAAAACCTTAATTTAGAGCAAATACTGTACAACAATAAAATTCACAGTTAGTTTATAAGGTTTTACTACATTGTCTAATTTATTTCCTTGACAAATAAACTTACCCGGTTTCAGTTATGTTTTTTGACCGATGAAAATTTGTTACCTTCAACTTTATGGATAAGTATTGAAAAACTACATATGTTATATAGTAAAAAAACAGACATTTTTCAGTTCCCACACGACACTGATTTTGAATAGTAAATTTCATAATCAACTACCCCAACCACATTGTCTTCAGACAGAATCTACAAAAATTAATGAAATCTTACGTTTTGTCAGCAATAGCTATAATGATTAAAAGATATGTGAGAATTATTTGTCAAAGAAGGTGCCTGTTACAATTTATGTAGTGAATTAATGTAAGTGGATTATGAGAATTATTTCTTATTTTAAAATAATATAAATTATTATTATTAACAGTATACCTTAAAGTGTGTTGCTACGCAAATTGTAATACCAATTAGAATAATAAAGAATATAATATTTAAAGCCAAAAACTCTGAAGTAGTTCACCTCCCAAACTACATAATGTGGCTGCAATTTGGTAACAGTGCACGCCATAAGCTCTGTACTGCAATCTAAGGTTGGGACGCTTCATATCAAGGAATATTAATGTGGAAAGAATGCCAACATGAGAACTTTTAACAGTTTTAAGATAAGGGGAACTACAGAAGCATCATGTTACTGTAATTTAAGTAACTTGTTTTATTAGTAATCAGGAACACACATACACGTCATAACTGGACACCTGGCAAGCAGCTATCAGCGTCAAATTTCACACGTCAATTACCATATTTACACGCACATAGGCCCCCTAATTTTTCCAAAATTTTGACTTTAAAAAAAGGGGGGGGAGGCCTATGTGTGCAATGTTGAAAAAATATTTTTCAGAAAATTTTAAAATTTGTCAACATTAGTTACTGTACTATTTCTATTAACGTTCTCTCCACGAAAGAAAAAATATTAAGTTATGAAGTACCACCCAATACCGTTCGTTGTCTCACGATAACTAATTTTATATAAACAAATTCAATAGGTAAGAAAAACAAATCACTTCTGTGTATCAAAAATGTAAACAATCAGCTGAAGAGCACGGGTCGGACAGGCCATAGGCCACCAGACCGTGCAGCGACCAGTAGCCGGCCGTCCCACGTTATCAAATGTATAGATGTCTGCATGGCTTCCGTGCAAATTAATTTGTTGAAACGCAAAGAGACGAGTCCAAAAACCAACGAAATGAACAATTAGTAATGAAAACTGTAATATAAACTTCATTACGTCGTACTAGAGTCCACATGAAGCAACGAAAGCATGAACAAAGTACATGAAGTGTGCAAAGTGTAATACTACACTAAACACACTACACAAAATAAAATTACCGGCATTATATGGCCTAAGTAGACCAAAATGTTTAGTCACGACAAACTTGTTGACGTTGCCACGGTATCCTCTTCTTTTCCATTTTGCGCCAATCTCTAATACACGTCACTGTGATGTATTTATGACTTACTGCGCAATTTCTTATTTCTTCTGCTTCCTTAATTACTTTTAGCTTCTTACCCACTGTAAACGAATGCAATTGTAGTTTTGACATTGATTTCTCAAGACCTATCAAAATACTAACGTTACCGAGTCACTACAAACGCTTACCTGCTACGTGCCGGGAACAATGCCGCCTAAACATGTGACTAGTTATCGATTGCGCCTCCAGCCCAGCATTCCTCCGGCTGCAAGGCTGCTTGTGTATGTGACTAGCCTACCGCTCTCTTAAATCTCCGCGCACACCAGTTACCTAACCACGTATCACACGGACTTCAAATATTAATTATTCATGTAAGCCGCGCACCTCAATTTTTATAATCCAAATTTGGGGGGGGGGGAGTTGCGTGGGGTACATGAGCAAATATGATACACAAAATAAACTCATATGACAGTGCGCGGTACATGGTTGCCAGACATCAGCATTCTCATTTCTCGTGAAATACACATAGGGGGGCCTATGTGAGATATTAGCTTTTACAAATTTTTGTTTCAAAACTTAGGGGGGGGGCCTATGTGCGCAGGGGCCAATGTGCGCATAAATAGGGTATGTGTATAAAAAGAAAAACTGCAAATAATTAAGTTGATAAACGTAAAACGAAGTACAGCACTTAGCCAGTTGATATAAGCAACAAGATAATAATTATCTTAGGGTGTTACTTGTGAATTGAACTACAAAGTGTTTTTGTTGTAATCTAAACTGCTTTCCTGGCAGAGATTGTACATTGTGAATGTGTATGTGTTTGACAACTATTTCTGTTTAATCCATGTGCATACACTGTTTAATTTACTGTACCAACTTTATTGCAGTTCTTTTTGAAACTTTGTGTTAGGTTTACTTATTATTTAATTTTCGTGGTACTGGTAGGGTACTGTGTGTAACAGTAGATAGGCACGAATGTAAATACATTTAACATCCAGATTTGTAATTTAAAAATTGTAAGAATTATTTTATTGCATTTTTTCTTTCAATTTTCCATAATCTTTCACCTTGATGAAAAAAGTCCAATTTTTCCTATTTTTACGTCGATGGATAAAAACTTATTTCCTCCCTTTATTTTTTTACTGAAACTTTGGAACCGTACCCATTAACTGAATACATTCTGACGGACGTTCGGTACGGACGCACCTGTTGACGACATTGTAGTGCGGAACGTAGAAGTCTTTGGTGAAGGGACGAAGGCTGTTCAGGTCCCATTTCGGCTTGCTCAGCCCTCCTCCAGGCTGACTGCCCTTTAAGCCGTCGCTCCTCCGCCAGTCGTTGCCCCCACCTCGCTGGTCACCACCGAACCTGCCCCCTGCAGGCCCCTGGCGGCCTCTGAAGCTGCCACTTCCTCCACCCCTGCGATCATTGCCTCTGAACCCACTGTTACCTTGAAACACCCTGCAAACACAAACGTACACACACATCAACTAGCCTGCATGAACTCAAAAGTGCCTTTTGAACCCAAATTTTAGTTTATGGTCGTAAGCAGATTTTCCAATCTTCTAATAGCTTGATTTATGGTTTTTCTAATAAATCAGAATTTAGAGCAATGCCAATGTAATAAGTATACTGGTTATTTTACACATTCATTTTCATCATTCAGTTAACAGTAGGGGAAACCAGTGTTCTGATGGACCAGGATGTTATCAATGCTATGGTGCTATACAACATGTCTTGGAACAAGAGGGGGGAAAACCACTGCCAGAAAAAATATTTGTAGCCATTAGTTTTGTCGTAGAAAAAAGTGTACTGATAAATGCAAATAATGTTCACATCACATGTCAATATTTGTAAACCACCATTCATATTCTGATAAAAGATATTCATGATTAGATATTTAGCAAATGGTATACAAGTTACAAAAAGTCAAAGAAAGACAAAAAATGTTGGTTCTCACGACAAGACTATAACAGCTAAATGTTTTGTCCTTGTCAACAAAGTTGGTAAGTCATCGTCAATATATGGGACTAAAAGAGGCAAAGTTGATGTCCTGATATGAAAGAATTGTAACAGCTGATCAGAGGGGAATACATGAACCAAGGCCACTGTTACACAGCAGCTTGAAGTAGATAACCGAAAGAGGTTTAGTCACCCATTTAAACACATTCTGTGTATCGCTGCCAAAGTGAACACGTTAGCGTGGTTACACGGTACTAGATTGTCGCAGTCAAAATAGATTGTGTTTTGTTACGACAGTAGGCTATATTGTGTTGAGGTTATGTTTAGTTTAACCTATATGCAAAAGGTAAACAGAGGAAAGTAAATTGAGACACGTAAAGTATACGTTTCTAAAATAAACATGATTAAATTGATGGTTGCTGCACTGCATAAATTTGCTGGAAGCAAGCGAAACAGGTATTTAAGAATTATAACCTTACTCTATGAGAATCTACAAATGTACCAAAATTGTTTAACGTAATTTCCGACTAGGAAACCTTTCTCTTGTAAAAAGTCACCACTGTTTGCCTATTAAAAGTTGTGTCTGTCGCGATAAACTTAATCTTTTGAAAGCTCTACTTACCCCGTTCTGAAGCTTGTAACACACTTATATGTTGGTGCAATGTGTTATGTGGTGACAAAAAATATTCGTAACACAAAACATTTAAAGCAATATTACACTTTACGGAAAGTGGCAAGGAATTTCGAAAAATTACTTTTACCACGAACGACCACGTGCCAGCTTCATGCATACAAGAATACTGGAAGTGGAATACATTCATTCTTTTTCCATTGCAAATATATTGAAGGGCTCATATTTTAATATGAAACTATTTTTACTTATATGTACGCAACAAAACATTTTAATAACATTCTTGTTTATTTTATTTCCACTGCTGCAACATAACACGGGATTGTCAGCCATCTTGTGCGCAGTGTTTGTTGATGTTTAACAAGCCAATCACAACAAGGTGAAGAACCTTTACAACCTGTTCAGTTTGAACAGGAAGCAGCAACAATATGAACTACTTCAGACACTGTGTAACCACACAAACGGATAAGCAAGTTTTATTTTTAAACTAGTCCCGAGGACCGTGTAACCGCGGCCTAGGTAATATATATAGCTGGCCCGATGCCGATCACCGGTTATGATAATCTGCCGATTTTGCTTATTTTGCCGAATTTAATGATTGGCAAAATATTGCTGACTATTCAGGCCGATTAATGGTCATTTCTGACATTACTAAACGTCTTACTTATTTTTAAAATGGTTGAAACAATACACGTATTGGTGATTTAATTGTTCCCAAGCTGTTACTCAGCGTTTGTAAAGAATGTTTGTACCGCCATGTTCTCAAAAATATTCTACCGTGTTCAAACAAAACAAACTAGGCCAGTATTATTCTGCCATCTCCCGCACAAAAAAAATTGTTTTGATTCCAAATTTAATAGAAATAAAACAGGAAATTACCAAGTTAAACTACCTGTGATGAAAAGCTGTACTTGTCATTTATTAGACACGTTTTCTGTTTGCTATACATGATTGACAATTGCTATACATGATTGACAATTACCGTAACTCTGACCAAAGACGATACTCTTGTGTTAGTACTGGTTGTGGTTATGTAAACATTGCGGTGAGGCATAAAGTAATGGCGCTAGTAGTCACGTCCCAGTCACTTGTTTTACGAACAACTGAATCACGATGTAATATCCGCCACCTACTGTACACTGAGTGCAGAGTTCAAAAGATTTGTTTTTCTGTAATAGCGACGTATTTTAAATTTTGCACAGTGAAAAGTTTGGGTGTAAACATACTCGGTTAAGAATCAGTGTATTGGAAAAAACCAAAGGACGTATGATTTTTGTTGTGAAATGTTTGTTAAGTAACATGCATGGTTAATTATAGCATTGGGATTCAAGTGTGTGTTTATACCTATTTAAATTGAATTGTTAATTTAATGCAACTAGGCAACATATTTCAAATCTTTTTAGTTTACCTATATATAATGCAAAAAATTCAAATTTTGTGAATTAAATCAAAATATAGAGGTCACTGGAAAAGCTCTAATCAGCTAAGAAAATCGGCAGGATCGGCCACAGATAATCGCCATCGCCATAATCGGCAAAATAGGTAATCAGCCCAGCTCTAGTGATATACATACATGATACCCGCGTAGGTTTAGCAGATATGCTTACAGGAGTGTAATTGATTAGTTAGCAGATGAAAATGCTGAAATTAAAGTACTTGTATATGCATTATTTGTCACCTGTTTACATTTTGTATGTTTTCTGAAGAAATTATATATGCATTATTTGTCACCTGTTTACATTTTGTATTTTTTCTGAAGAAACTGAAATTGACGTTTGGTCCATCCATCAAGACTTGCAACAACCTATCAGCGGTAAGTATGAAGCAATAAAAAATTTCACTAACAAGTGATTAACAGTTTAACATCCCAAGAATAAACTGTTTAAATAACACACTGAAACACTGCTGGTTCACATCCCAAGATCTTACTATTTATCTATTTGCCCTTGCTTAAAAAATTTTATTTGGTGACTCATCAAAACAAATCAGTCTTTTAAGTTGTCTAGTAAATAAGCTTTGAAAAGAGGTGAGAGTAAAGATTGATTTCATATGCTGCATTTGTCCTACCAAATGTATACTTAGAAGCTTGGCACTGCCTGGAAAAATTTGCTGGTATCGCTTGTATTTTCACAACAATTTAGAGAAAACATTTTAGCTACCAACACTAAAGCAAATATTATTTCTGGTTTATTACAAGTAACAATATCTGTCACTAACTTGCATGAAAAAGATCATCATATGGAACACTTGGGCCAGGTTTATAAAACTACACAACATTGTAAGACACAAAAACGTTAACATACAAAATTGTTACACACCAGTTTATAAAATACTGTTGTTGCTGTAATTCTGAGGGTGGACTGGCTGGGGCCAGTGTCGAAACACCCTGAGAGCTGGCCAATGACTCACAAGCCAGGCTCTATCATTAGTGGGAATCCCGACGAGATACATCATAGGGATTGACGTTAGTCACGTCCGAAGCATTATTAAATGTCTATTGTTAGACTCATGAAATGTGATTCCCCAACTGTTTTGCCAAGTATATAAACCCTGAATTAAAAAACAGATTTGGGAGAGTTCACTATTGGTAGGGACATGAAATTTTCGCGTACCGCGAAATGGCGCGAAATAATGCGAAAATCGACAAAAAATCATTATTTCACGAAATTTCGAACTTATCTACAGTTTACACGAAATGTCCGCGAAATGCGCAAAATTTCGGGCGATTTTCACAATAAAATCCAAGTTTAGTACGTTTTTTTAAGCAGATGAGTTGAACAAACGTAACTAGCAAACACACATCTTTTGT
>PNEQ01013276.1:0-10866 GCA_003012365.1 Medauroidea extradentata
GGAGCTACCTCCTGTTTCATGAGTCAAGAATTTGTTAGTGGCCTTATGAGGGAATGGCCGGAGTTGAAGACCCGTTTAAAGGTGGAGAAGGGTTTCACTTTACAAGTAGCAAGTGGAGAAGGCTGTAAGGTCCGTACTAGGGTTGAGCTGCATTTTAAAATGTCAAAATTTAGTTGGACGAGGTGTTTTTGGATAGTTCTGGGATTGTTGTGCGAGTGTGTTTTAGGACTGGATTTCTTGCAAGAAGTAGGAGCTATCATCAATTGTAGTAAAGGGACTATGTCCTTTGGTTTTGATGAAGGGTGGGCTATACCTTTGGTTGGGAAAGTCAGGCAGAAACCAATAAAAAAATGTTTAGGCATGGAAGTGAGGGGGAGTGGGATGACCAGTGTACAAAAGGAAAGGTTGGATAGGGTAATAGCAGAATTTGGGGATGTGTTAACTCCGTCGTTAGGGAAATGCAGTCTTATGCCGGTTAAAATCTCAGTCACGGATGACGAGCCTTTGAAATGTGTGCCCTACCAGTGTTCTCCTCCGAAGTTAGAGGCCTTTAGATCGATTATCCGTGATTTAGAAAGGAAAGAGATTATCTGCAAAAGTACGTCTCCCTATGCATCCTCAGCATTCTTGGTGAAGAAGAACGAGGCGGGTACCTATCGTCTTGTTTTAGATTTTCGCCGTCTAAATAAAAAAATTTTGGTTGACCCTTTTCTGTTGCCAAACATTGAAAATTTATTTCAGCATTTATCACAAGCAGCATACTTCACGGTTTTTGACCTGAACTCTGCCTTTCACCAGTGTGTATTAGATGAGGCCAGCCAGAAGTATACTGGGTTTGTGACCCCCTGGGGGCATTACGAATGGAAACTCGTTCCGTTTGGGGTAAATTTTGGGGGACAATGCCTGAGTAGGATTTTGGGTCAGTTACTTTCAGAGTTTCAGTTCAAATTTGTTATAGCCTTCTTGGACGACATTTGTGTCTACTCGAACACCTTCGAAGAACATTTGGTGCATGTTAGGAAGGTCCTGGAGAAGTTGCGTTTTGCCGGGTTCACTGTAAATTCGAACAAGGTGTTTTGGGCAAAAAGACAAATTCGTTTTTTGGGATTTGTAGTCACCAAAGGAAAAGTGCTTATGGACCCCGACAAAATAGCACCAATTGTCAACTTCCCGCATCCAAAAAACATAAAAGGAGTTATGCGCTTTTTAGGTATGCTGGGATATTTTGCGAAATTAATTCCAAATTATGCCGAGCTGTGTGTACCTTTAAATCTCTTGAAGAGAAAAGAGGAAAGTTTCCATTGGGGTATAGAGCAGGAACAAAGCTTTGAAAACCTGAAGTTTGCGATTTCCCGTCCCCCGGTTCTGATGTTACCCGATTTTGCCAAACGTTTCATCCTCCAGGTAGATGCCAGTAGTTTGGCAGTGGGTGCGGTTCTGTTGCAGGAGTGTGATGGTAGTAGGCTACCTATCGCATATGCGAGTAGAACATTGTCTCGCACAGAGCAATATTATAGCACCTATGAGAAGGAAGCCTTGGGATGTATTTTTGGAGTAGAAAAGTTCAGTTCGTATCTAGAACATGGAGAGTTTGACTTGATGACGGATAAACAAGCATTAACTTGGTTATTTTCTCACCCCAAACAATTAGGAAAAATTGGACGTTGGATTATGCGACTCACACGATTTAAATTCAAGATTATCCACGTTGCTGGGAAAGAAAACGGGGTTGCTGATGCACTTTCAAGGATGTACGACGAAGCTGAGTTTGAAGCGGTGGGGGCATCGAGTGAAGAGACATGCAACATTTTGCAATTAATTCCCGAAAGTTGTGTGGACATTAGACATTGGTAAGCCGAGGACCCGGAGGGGGTGGAGTTGATGGCACAGATCCAGGCGGGGAAGGGGGGCAAATTTCGCTCGCTAAAAGGGATTATTTGTTTTGTGAATGGAAAAGGTAAGAACAGAGTGTGGGTACCTAAGGCCATTCGGTCTATGCTATTGCGTTATTTTCATGATTCGCCGTCAGGAGGTCATATGGGGATCCGTAAAACGGAATTGAAAATGAAGCGTGAATTTTTTTGGGCAGGTATGTGGGCGGACATTCAGAAATATGTAGGTTCCTGCCACGAGTGTCAGTGTGCTAAACAACCCCGTACCAGCAAGGTTGGATTGTATGCGGCTAAACCAGCAGAGCGGGTGTGGCAAAAGTTGTACATTTATATTTTTGGTTCACTTCCGCGTTCAAGTAAAGGAAATCTGTGTATCTTGGTCATTGTTGATGGATTTTCACGTTTTGTATTTGTAGAACCCCTTAGAGAAATGAAAGCTGTTACCATCTGCACGCGGTTAGAAGACCATGTTTTCAAAATATTTGGAAGCCCTGAATCTATTGTGTGTGACAATGCTTCATATTTTTCAGGAAAGCAGATGCATGATCTTTGTTTTGAGTGGGGTATCAAATTGATCCACACCAGTCCGCACTACCCGTGTCCTAACCCAGTGGAACGAGTGAACAAGTCACTCAAGGGTGCTCTTTCTATTTTTCACCATGACCGACAAAGGAAGTGGGACGAGAACCTAGCTTTGTTAAATGTGGGGTGGAACAATGTCCCTCATAGTGTGACTGGGAAGAGCCCTGGCTTATTGATCTTTGGCAGAGAGGTACCTCTTCCTCTGATGAGTTTGTGGGAGTTGGAGGCCGAGTGTGTAGGTGATGTTCCGGAGAATACTTTGAGTAAAGTTTGGCAAACTGCATACAGGTCGTTGTTGAGGAACCAAAAGAATGTTGCTGCCAAGAATAACTGAGACCGAGTAGCCTGTCCGTATAGTGTGGGG
Source organism: Medauroidea extradentata (assembly GCA_003012365.1). NCBI lineage: Eukaryota > Metazoa > Arthropoda > Insecta > Phasmatodea > Phasmatidae > Medauroidea > Medauroidea extradentata. The sequence continues at coordinate 2,839 of PNEQ01013276.1, forward strand.
GACCTGGATTTGTGTAAAAAGATTACTCAAAGTAAGAAAGCACATTATATATCAGCTAAGTTGTGTTTTGCTTTTGAGGGCTGCTTTCGTATATTATCCTTTTCAACACCTGTCAGTGTTAACTTAAGTTATCCTTCTGATAATGTGTTAGCAAAAAAGGCGCATATCACATCTTTGAAACCATATAAAGCCAAGAGTGATTTGTAAGTCACTGGAAGAGCGTGTTCGTTGGGGCTTCTACTGCGTTCTAGTGTGTTTTGAGAACTCTGAGGTGTTTTGCTTAATGTTATTTGTTTCTTGGTTTCTTCGGGGGGTTTTGCAGGTGGGTTTTAAGTTGGGAAGGGTTTTTTTTGGGGTTTTTGTATTTTTTTTCTCGTGAGTGGTGTAAGCCCTGACGATTGCATTTTCTTTCGGTGACCTGGCAGAAGGAGATATGGCCTGTGTTTTTTATGGTTTTAGGCTACCCAGGTATGGTATAAAGGGGGGAGGTTGTAGCGTGTTACGCTACAGTGATTAAGTGAATGTGTCAAGACTCGGTCTCTGAAGCGCTTAAGGGGAAGAAGTACTAGTGAGCGTCACTGATTGTATGGACTATAATGAGGCGGCTGGAGGATTATCGATCGCGCACAGGCATGCATGCAGGTGGAGGTGGAGGGGGAGTAGCTTGGCTTTGTGGATAAGAGAGTCAGAGGAGGGGAGTACAGGCAGAGAAAAGGAGATGTGTGTGTGTGTCGTGGAGAGCGATGGTGCTGTTTTCGCTCGGAGCTGCGAGCCGCGGTAAAAAAGCCGGTCGGCTGGTGAACGCTGTGGACTTCTGGACGGGGGCGTTTAGTTTTTGCGATTGAGACAGATGATCACGCTGCTATTTAAGTAGAGTAGACAATCATTCGAGAGTCAATGTACAGTAATACTTAGTGGACGGGTATGTTCGCAGTAAAAGTTTGTTCTGGGCATTTGACTGTAAGCTGTGTGTTGGGGGACTTTGCAATTCCGACGCGATTGAATTTACAATCATTCGAGAGTCAATGTACAGTAATACTTAGCGGACGGGTATGTTCGCGGTAAAAGTTTGTTCTGGGCATTTGACTTTAAGCTGTGTGCTGGCGGACTTTGCAATTCCGATGCGAATGAATTTACCGCATTACTACTTGTGATGCCTTTGTGCGATTCAGTAACGGTCTATTGGAAATGGCGAATGAGGACAAAGGTTGTTGTGCCTTATACATTTGTTTAAATTTCCAGGCTTAAGGACTGAATGGTTTGTTTCCTGTACGTTTTACGTGAAATTTTCTAAAAGTGCTTTGCGAGTGAACGGCGATCTTGATGAGTGCTACTAGAGGAAGCTTATACCGCATTTCACGGCGTATTTAACGTCTTTGTGGGCGTGCTCTTTAGTCACTGAGTGTGGTGACATATCGTCAGGAGCTACTGGGACTTGTTCTTCCGCTTTGTCAGGTACCAGTGTCAACTGATTCAGGTAACCCGATAGATTTTCATTTAGTAGTATTATGTGGCTGATACAAACGGTGATTTGCTTAGACTTGCCGAGCTGAGGAACTCCGTTTTTGTGGAATACCGAACGATGCGACTAATTGCGTGATCCTCCAGGTGTTGTCAATCATTTGTTTAGTCAGACTGAAAATAATTATTGTGTTGTAAGTAGAGTATTGTAACCACTTATATGTTTCCATATATATAGATATATGTACCCAATCGGAAAAATTGTAGAGAAGCCTTGCAAGTAAATATCATTATATTGTTTAACATGCCCATTGCTTTGGCTTACCTTCTGTATACTGTGTCAGTTGGGTTTTAGAGTGATGCAAAATTTACGACTGAAACATGTTATGTAAATACTATTAAAAAAAGGGGGGGGATATTGGATTGAGTTTATAGGAATTGAATGGGTGGTTGTATTTTCTCTGTATTGAGCCACTTAAGTAAAATGCTTTATGTAAGAGAGGCGCAGAGTTGTTATTTCAGTATACCCCCCTAGATAGTTACATTAATTTTGTTGTTATTATCTTTTTTGCTTGTTTCTTCCTAAAGTAATTTGTCCCTAAACTAGTTAATTTTGTCGTAACCTTACTGAGAGGCTAGAAGGGCCTAAGGTTACAGCGAACTTGCAAACCATCTAGTTAAATTTATTGTAGGGTCCTTGAACGAATACTTTAGCAACACATTAGCTCTGAACTATTTATAAATATATGATAACGTTTTACGACTCACTAAACAACTATAGCCACACATGTATTAGGCAATGCACTCACAAATACCATGTCACACGAGTAACAAATATTACGTGGAATTAAAAATATTATTTACTTAAAATTACAATAACAAACATTTTGCTTTCACCATACTTCAGAACACAACCAAGACAAATTTACTTCTTTTCATACACTCTTGTACATGCACGAGCGAGCAGCACACAGTTTAAGGTTATGAGCAACGTTTGTAGTTTTGGCGCGATAAAATCTCGTAGGCAATAGCCAACAAAAGAACAACTACGCTTCTGATTGGCTGTTCTTAACTTTACCTTTACGTTATGTTGAAGTTGATTCAACTTTGACATTTTTAATTTAACGTTGCATCGCAGATATTTCAATGTGAAAACACTGCAGCGTGACCTATATATTAACTCAGCTGTAACGTAAAGGTAACGTAAGAAGCTCCATGTTAACTTCATTGTGAATCGGCCTTTAACGGACACCCTGACATGAGGTTGTAAAATGCGCACCAAACTTTAACATATGGTTAGTGCTAACCATTGGTTAAGTTACAGGTACTTTTAACGAAAAGTTGTAAAAGTAGCCCTTAGCCTCGCATAAGAATAGGTTTACGAGTAAGTTTATATATTTTTTAACAAATTCAAGGATTTTAAAGAAACCATAGGTCCTTTATGAAATTAATTGTTGTAGCCTATTTTGTTAGAATCACATATTCGTAGGATTCATTGTACGCTTCTAAATTTACATTTCTGTCCTTCTCCTAGGTTATTACTGCAAGTCAATGGGCATGTCCTATCTAGTGGTTTATGTTATCACTTGTTAGTAAATAAAAAATAACATTCCGAAGTCACTTACGATTATATTTAAATACAGACGTTAGATTATACACTGTTGTGGTTTCGTGCTTTTTTTTCCTTCCATGTTGAGGTAACTGCCAGACGAATTTGAGGTTTTACCGTGAAGAACTAACCTAAGACAATTGGGGGAGACTTATGTTTTAAATTAAAATAACTCGTGTAGTTTATTGATATTACATTTGATTGGCTAGGTATTACAGTGTTTATGTTCTGGTCGTACGTTCGTGTGGGTACATAAATTTTTATGAGCCTAAAGTAAAGTTTGGTTTCCTTGATAAAGATAGTCCTAAGCTTTTCGTTAAATTTCTCGGAAATGTGTGTGAATAACAAATATCCAAGCGAATTTCTCCAGAGCATTTAAGTGCTGTTACAGTTCAATGAAACTAGCACTATCAATCATCAAATTATATAGTTCCAGTTTTTTTATATAGGCTTACTCTTAACCACACTCCCATATGCATGCAGGCCCACTTCGTTTTTCTGTAGCTTATACATTCTAATGTTAATTGCCGGGGATTACATTTGTTTTAGGTAAGTGGTTAATATGTCAACAATTTGTTACGACATTAATTAATAATTTCTAAGTGTAGACTAATGAAGCAAGATTCTCGCTGTATGGAAACTTACATTGTGATGGCCTGTCGGGAGAAGGTTCATTTGTAGACCTACTCATTTTTAGACAGTGTTTCTATTGATTTGTTGCGTTTATTCCAGAAGACAATGACAACCAACCTTGGCCTACTGGAAATACTGCCTGGTATAACAATTGTGTGTGTTTAGCATAAGAAATATGCAGCCAAATTATTGTCTCTTGTAAACAGTGACACAATTAATTTAGATTCATCGTTGTTTATTATTCAATACGATCTACGACATACGTATTTTAAAAACGTCTACAGTTGCCTTATACTAAGAAACGGCAATTTTTCGACTAAGAGTGTATTAAAAGTTTTAATTAATGAATAGAAACTCGTCAACTCATATAATCATATACGTTTTCCGGCACCGTTTGTGCAAAATCAGCTGTTACTATCCATGATTCAGTGCGCAAATGCTACTGGCCAAGCCGTCCATTTGAGTGCTACGGTGCTACACCCAGTCACCAGAACGCTTTTGGCTGTTTGGTTGCAGATGTGTAGAACTTGATTTGCTCCTCGGTGTAGAAGGTACCGACCACGCAAACAAAGCTGAAGTTTTTTTTTATTTTTTTTTTTAGTCTTATGATTGCTTATTTGTATTGAATTGACAAGCAACTTCTATTCTATATAGCACCAATATAAGTAAAATTAATGTTGAACTGCACGTGAAACGTATCTTAAAAGTCTTCTGATATTCTTTTGTTTCATTTTGAGTCAACCGCGCCCATCGTGATAGCTTTTATTGGTTGTTTTTGATGACGACACTCGACGACAGAACATCATTTAACGGAAGTGGTCGGAACTATATCAGCAAAGGAAAATGGTTTAAAGCGATAAGATTAAGAAGATTTTGCTGTTGTATGGGTAGCTTGAAGGTGTAAAGCGCGCTGCATTAGACAAAACAAACGTCCAGTCATGTCAGGTTTTGACGAAAATCCTTTTGCGGAACCAACAGTAGACAATCCATTCGCGGTAAGGTTGTTAAATGTCAAAGTGGCGTTTACATGTATTATTCTTATACGTGACTGGAAACTCACGTGTTTACATTAGTATCCACCTATCTCGTAATGCGACAATTTTGGTTTTACGACTCGTGTGTAAACATTGCAGGTGTTTGAAGTTAAGATGTGTTGTTTATAGGACCCAGCTGTTCAGCAAGTGACGGCAAACACCAATAGTGTGCAGCGAGGCTTGGAAGACTACAATCCATTTGCTGACCAGGGCGATCAGCGTTCAGCTGCGGTATGTTCCTTCCAATCTCATATTATTGTGCCAGACAACTATGTGTGCTTACACTAAATTGCATCATTTTAGAGGACGTGTCCAGTATATATCAAATTTAGACAAAGTATGAACAGGTAGAAAAAGTATATATAATATTGATAGCTTGTGAATTAGGTTTATCAATTTTTTTTTACTTGGGAATATCGACAAAAACAACATAAATTACGCAGTGATTGAGGAATGACGTTTCCCCACCCATCCCGCACAGGATCTTAATAGGATATCCTCTAAAATATAGGGGTTTTAGGCCTGGGCCATTTTTTAAATACATTTTATTTTGTAGGCGTACTATGTGGTGCACGTGAGATGATGTGCTCTTACTGTGTTCTCGGTAAAGTGAGCACTTTTTGAAGACCATCTTGTTGAGACAAATTTTTAATAGAAATAGATGCTATGTTTTATTGTAATGTCAGAGGGTGGAGTTGAATGTATTTAGGATCGGACAGCTATGTATTATAGCAGAGGTCAGGGATCTAGAAGACAGTGAAATTATCACAAGGGGAAGAAACAAAGTGTAAGTCTTGTTACTGCAGGTTGGGAGAAACAACCTTGTTTGTAAGCAGGTAGGGGAAGAGGTTGGAATGGATTTAAGAGAATTGTTGAGCAAGGCAACGAGGTCATTTCATGAGAATTCAACAGGTTCATTTCACACCAATTCAGATTTCAACCTAACTTTATCTCTTCAGTCCCTTTTTGGTTGAAAGAAATTCCCTGGAATAGTTCCATTCTATCTCAAAACAGTTTTAATTAACTATTGTCCATTACTCAGGATAAACTCGACACAAGGCACATTCTAGCATGTTATTTTGTTTCCCGACTATCTATTGTCAGATGTCTTAGAAATTATAGACGTATGTTAAGAAAACTATAAGGATTTCAGAAAAAAAAATACCTTAGCACTTAAAATATTTTGTGAACTCAAAGTTTCTGATGTTCAAAATAATGGCAAAACATGTTCTTTCTATACAAAGAATAAATTTTTTTTTTTACTCTTTATGGAAATTTAATGTGTTATTACAAATTTTTAAATTATGGTAGCCAGGAGGTCTTTTTACACAAATGCCTCACATAAACTAATTGTTAAGGGAAAATTAACATGTAGGTGATTTGGAATAAAGTGGGCTCTCAAAAAAGCCCTGATTAATTTCTATTTTCTGCCAGTTTATATCTTCCTGCTGAATGTAAACATAAAGATTGCCACTTACTTTTATTTACATAGGGTCTTATAATGTTTACTACAAATACATTATACTGCTCCGATAAATTTTATCTACAATATCTACTCATTAAATGCACTGGGGCTGAATACAAGCTATTGAAAGAAGTCATAGTTATAAATACCTGCCAATTAACATCTATAATACTGGTTTCTGTCCATAGACTAATTGATACAACGTGCACTATTGCCGTTCCGAATCTCATAAATGCGGGCATAGTTTATTTGAATTTGCAACTCAAAACCGCCACTAAAAACACACATGACACACGCAATTCAAGAATTCAAGTTTCGTTCAGTTTTACTGTCACGAACAACGACGACGCACTTATCAGAAACAATAAATAACGCATTTTCTTAATATGTGAAATAAAACCTATTTTGTTCCTTGGCTGGCAAGCATAAAACATAATTTACAGAATACCGATGGTTTCACATCATTTGGCAATTATATAGCAATTGACAATGCTTTTGAATGTGTATAAGTTATATGCACAACGGGCAAACGCACTCCAATGATGCAACTTAGCGATCGAAGCGGCGAAAACCTAACTCTGATGCCACCTGTTGGTGGAATTTTGAACTGTCTGAAGCGCAGAGCAATGATAACATGCAAGATGATCTGAGGCCGGCGCTAGAGTCGCATCAAGCTGGCGCCAATCGTGTCTAATTATACTGTAAGTAAAAATGTCAATACGAACATGAATAAATATTTGGAGGTATATTAAATACAGAGAGGTAGTGTAACGGTCTTTGGCCCGCAGGCAACTCTCTAAAGACCGCTACAAATGTTTAAAGACAGGGGGTAATCATGTAGAGTGTAGAAAAATTCTCACTAGCTTGAACTAAGGCAACAGCCCAATTCTCAACAAGTCGCAAAAAGGCAAATATCAACAAAATTTAAAATTTAAAATAAATTCAACAACTCAAAGTTCAGCTAAGGGGGACTGTCAACAGAAAAACAAACTGCACACCTCTGGTAAATACTATTATACTTCATTACAAACTATACTACTACAAACATCTTGACTAGAATGGCACATTATATGAAAAGCTATTTGAAACACAAAATTTGTTTAGTCTCTAGCCATCTAACAAAAATTTAAAAAAAAATTAACAATCGGTTTACCACTCTATTGGAAGGGTGCAAGTAAGTACACTTAGTACTTCGATGTCCGGAAAATGTTCGTTGTGTGTATATATATATATATATATATAATCACAGTTTCTCAAAAGTTCCCTTCCTATAACTCACGAAATATTTCTGTTACAAGTGTGTAAGTAATTAATTAAATTAATAAGATTATTTAGGAGCATGCATTAAATAAGTTCACAACATATCTATGTAAATGCATACTACTACATCTAAATCATTCATCTGCGCTATATACGCTCGCTCACAAAATTTAACTTCTGACACATTTACGATATTAGAACATGCTTTAAATAAGTACACTTAATCTCTAAGCCAATGTGTACTTCAAACAACAAAATTATTTAATACAATGATCTTATCACTTGCAAAATAACCTTTACAAAAATGTACTGCAATTATTTCATTAATTTAAATTTAACATAATTCGTCTCTCGCACATGAATAAGCTACTTCAATATTCACCTACAAGGCACTTAATTTTAACAATTCTACAACTTGCCAACATAACTAGTATGTAACCTTGCATATTTCGGTCCCTCTGAAAACTGACCATAAAGTGCCCACACTTTAAAAGTTATCCACATCTATTCCACGATTATTCTTGTTTTGTTCAAAAGCAGTAGAATAATTTTGATGAAGTTAAAAC
>PNEQ01013285.1:0-18772 GCA_003012365.1 Medauroidea extradentata
TGTGCTTGTGGCCTAGTCGTCTTTCTCAAGTGTTTATTTTGTGTGTTTATCGCTTTTATTTGTATGTTTGTTTGTCCTGTTCTTTTGTTTATTTTGCCACTTTGTTTCTTTTTTTAATGCGTGGCTGTTTTGAACAGGAGTTTTGTTTAGCGATTATAAACACTTGAGTGTATTGCTTCCATTATATTAATTTTATTTTCTCACCGAAGCACACCGGCACACTGTCAAGGACAGTCTCAGTCCAGCAAACTTCTCTTTCAACTGACTACTTACCACACTGCCTCGACATTCAGTTCACACATGTATACATTGAGAACTGTTATGTCCAGGACAGTCTCTGTCCAGCAAACTTATTTCTCATCTGACTACTTACCACGCTGCTTCGACATTCAGTTCACTCTTGTGGATGAAGAGAGACAGTCATCATCCAATAAACTTCTCTCTTGCCTGACAACTTAACACAATGCATCGACCTTCAGTTCACCCTTTTAGATGTTGGGAATGATCCTACTGAGTACAGCATATGTTCAACCAACTTCTCTCTCACCTGACTACATGCTCTCTCGGCTTTCAATTAACCTTCGTAGATGTTGAGAAGGGTCCTTTCGACAGTGTCTGTCAAGCCAACCTCTCTCACCTGACTACATGCAACACTGTATTGACCTTCGATTAACACTAGTACATGTTAAGAAGTCTCCTGTTGAGGGCAGTCTGTGAAACCTCAAGTGTAGAAAAATCCCTCTTATCTTCACTCGCCAAAAGAGAAGAGCTAACATCCCAATTTTGGGGTCGTGAAAATGAAGACACGTAGTTTGTAACAGACTGTATTGCATTGTGTGGCGAGGGTTCTGTTTGTATAAAACTTATCTGATCAAACGCTGTTGGGGTATGTGTTGGCGTACATGATTAGCCATCGGAACTGACTGCAGTCAGGCGTGTTGGTAGCCATTTGATGGTTGCATGTGTGCTTGAGGGTAAACACACGCGGATTGAGTCTGGACAGGACTGGTTTTTCCCTCAGGAAACATAATTCGTATGAGAATTTATAGACATCATACTTTAGTAGATAATTTATAATGGGTTGAAAATTTTTTGAATGAAGGTAGTAGTGGTAGTAGAAACAACTGACTTCGTCGATGTCTTATTTTTGAGATATTGTCTGTAGAATAGAATCTTCGTACGTAGTTTTTTTCTGCTAACCCGTTTTTGGTGCAGTAGCTTCGGTTTTCCCTTTAACCTTCTTCCTCATTATTTGTATCACAAATTTGAAAAGGTCTGAAGTCACTACTAGTATACCGACTTTCCATAATAGACATAAGGAACATGAATAGTTCAAAACACAAGCATTTTCTTCTTTTTATCTTCCCATCACTGGATTTGGATAATTTTTGCAAATTCTTTTCCTTTCGGAAATTATCACAATATCACGTATGTTTTTCCACTTATATTGAATGTTAAAGCATGACTCAATACATCTTCGAATAACTTTCCGTTTGGATCGCTAGGTATTGTTTGTGCATTTTAATAAAGGCGTAGCAAAATACTGGGCCAAATCGAATTTATCCTCCCTTATCCCCAGTCATGTAAGTGCCATTTTTAATATTATAATAACAATACCAGTGGAAATTGTATATATCTGTCACTCACAGTTCACTAGACACTGGAAATTAATTACGTCATGTGTGCAACTTATTTATCTCTTTACCGTTTTACAATAATGCCATACACTGTTTCCTCCCCTGAATAAATCCTGGCTATGCTCCTGATTGTACGGTACAACAATCACGCTGAATCTTTTACTCAAAAGTTTCATAGCAATCGAACCATCCCAATACAAATCTATTGCTCACAACTTATTCACAATGCAGTTGGAAATTTCTAATGTAATGTTGTTGCATAAATTTATTTTAATATGTCATGAATGTACACTTTGGGTACATTAATACTACCATTGTTTGTCGGTAATGAAACATTGTGACGGCTAAGAATTATGCATTGTTGTATCCTACGGAATGTCATGGTCCCGTTGTTTGTATCCAATTCGTTGTCATTCCGCTGATACTTTGCAACAGGCAGCAGCTTCCACTCCCTGCATTATGAATTTCTACTTGGCAATAACAACTATGAGAGACATACGGAGTATGTGCGAAGCTATTTGGACGGGTCTTCAACGTTTGTTCGTAGCTGAGAGAACACAAGAAAACTTGATACACTTCGCAGAGCAATTCTACAAGCGAACTATCTTTCCGCATTGCCTATGTGCTGAGAATAGCAAGCACATAAGACGAAATAAACAAGACTTAAAAGGTTATGCGTTATTAAATTACAAATCAATTTCTCAACTGTTCTACATGCTTTCGACGGTGCAGATAACTCTATCGTAGGTATCGACTTAGGATTATATGGTTCGTCTATTAACTCCAACAACTTCAAAAAATACTATTCTTGTAAGAAGAAGATGCAAACTGGTCAGATACACATCCCAAATACAACGCTACTACCACACGATGAAAATGGAGTACCTATTGAATTCGTAATCGTAGGGGATTAGCTTATCAGAACATATCTTATGAGCTATATCCTCGCCACATTTAGATATAGCTAAGAGTGCATTTAATTATAGATTGACTCGAGCAAGAAGGATGGCAGAGTGTGAGCTTGGGCTACTCTGTAGTAAATGGAGATCATTCCACCATGCCATTGAAGGGCATCGTGTTTCCTTTTGTGATACCATTGTAAAAATATGATGTGTCATACATAATTTTTTCGAAAAAGAGATTAGATAAGATCCCAAGAAACATTGCATTAATTGTGATATCGATGTTAAATTCAACAGCACACTCGGTATTTTCGGTATATCGATTATATCGATAACACCGTAAATTTTTGTTGTACCGATGATACCGATATCGTATCTTTTCGGTACATCGATAACCTAACTTTTCGGTACATGGGCATCATATCGATATTAACTTTCCGGTATATCGTTAACACTAGCTTTTCGGTATACCGATATGCCGGTAACATCGACTTTTATATCAACTATTCTATTTACGTATTTCATTAACTTTTTACTATTCGGTATAGATTCTTCTATGGTATGTATCCGCACACTGATATTTTAAAATTAATAAATCTACAAATAATATAATATGTGTCATTAACATAATGTAGTTTTATAAAAATTGTGTAATATATATCGATAGTACCAAATTTTTTAGTTTAGAAACCCACTCTAATTTTAGAATCACGTTTCTAAAGACAAGCAAATAAGCGTTTCAATTGTAATGCGTTGAGTAAGTAATACCCCGTCAAGTGTGTCCAGACGACGAAAATACAATTTCTCATAAATATTCGCAATGCAGTGACGGTATAGATGGCATAAAATTATATCAAACTCAAGCGTGAGAGTTATTTTCCCTTTCATTGATTGTTGATTAACAACGCCAATAAAAGCTCCCCATTCGAGACTGGAAAAATTTGCGAGTTTATTATTGCAGGATAAAGACTTCATAATCCCATGGACACGTGAACCAGGTCATTAGTTTCACAATTAGCTGTTAACTAAGAGAATATATTCCGGAGTAGATTTCCCACGGTTTTAACTCTTTGCTGCCAGTTTATCATTGACGCAATTTTTGAAGTATTTCAGGTTACACCGACCGAACCCAAACGTGGAGAAAACAGAAACCTGAAGTGTTAAAGTAGTCCGCAAATATTTCAAGTAACTGCGAAAATCAATACTTACAGAGCGTCTCTATATTTATAAGTAAGCACCATTTCAGGATAATTTGTCTATTGTAATTCTTCGAAGAATAATGTACCAACGACAGTAAAACTTTTATTACAAAAGCCGTATCTCTGTTACTAAAGTCGAAGTTTTGGTACTGAATGATCAATACAGCTATTAAAAAATAAAATAGGATGTCACCTATCCGGGTTCGATTCCCGGCGGGTTCAGTCCCCGGATTTTCACATGTGGGAATCTTGCCGGACGATGCCGTTGGTCGGCGGGTAGTCTCTGGGATCTCCCGTTTCCCCCGCCCTTTCATTCCGGCACTGCCCCATTCTCACATTATGTCACCCCTCACCAGCGCAAAAAGACCTGACTGTTAAGCGCTGACCAAAATTCTATCACTCACTATCTCTCAGATGAAGACACACCCAGCTGTCGCTCCAAGTGTATATTCGTCGTACGATGCACAGGTCTCATGGCGCAATATAGAGCAATTTTCATCACCACGGTTTGTTTTATATTTGTACCAGAAATATTTATTTATTATTTTAGACGTAAAATGGGTCTAAATTGTGCTCTAATGAAATTTTTTTGTCTCACATAGTTTTCGCGTAATGACTTGTTGAAGTCAAAATTTGCATGTTACCGTTTTACGGACTACACTGAAAACAACTGATATACCAAGCAAAAAAAATTTCACAGTGGATAAAGACGTTGCAGATTACAATTTCACGTACATAAAAATAAATAATGAAATCTGTTTGTATTAATGCTGAAATTTAGAACAAAAATTTTAAAAATTAAATTTTTTTAAATACCGTATACAAAAATGTTTTATTTTGAGGTTTAACATAGCTGAACTTGTAGCCTACAATATCGTTATTCACTGTGAATTTTTTTACTTTGGTAAGTTAGTTGGTTTTAGTGTCGTCCTTAAATCGGAAAAATGCAGATTTTGGCTTTAATGCGCCATTATGCAAAAACTATGCGAGATAAAAAAAATGTATATAAAAGAGTCTGAAACAAAAAAAAATCGACACAAATATATAAATTAAAACATGGTGACGAAAATTGCTATACATCGCGCCCTTAAGAAGGTCGCAGTGTCCGAATGGTCAGACTATTCGCCTTCCACCAAGATGATCCGGGTTCGATTCCAGGAGTGGTCGACTCCTGATTATCACATATAGGACCGCACACCATACAACACCATGGCTTTAATTGACGATATGTTTCTCAATTTTACATCAAAGTTAATGATAAATACTTACGTAGATATTTCACAATATTACTAACTCCAGACTCTTCTCTCTCATATGCTTTCCATTGAAGTTATTCCTTGAACTGTATGTAGTGGAGGAGTTTTAGATGAAAAAATGTGTTAGAAGTATTCCCACTTCTGACTGAAACGCTTGTTTTTACATAATAATTTTGCATTTCACTATGACATCACTTTCTTTGATATCAAAATATTCCCAGGATAAACTTGTATCTTATTTTCGGTTTCTTGGTATTATTCTTCACGCACATAATCAACCGCACGATACGTAACTATGTACGTATTTCTGCCCGATTTGACACAGTGAGTGCCACTAGCGGCTGATGGCATGGTATAATGGCCTGGCTCAGGTGTTTAAAATTTTTTTCGATCAAGTAAACTCTGAAGGGTACAGCCTTCTGCATGTTGTTTGACTCAAAACAGGACTTTTGAAGTACGACATCACTCGTGTTTGACTATTTTCATGCTAATTTCTACTTCAAGAACAACTGAGGCTGCAATATTGGTCCATACCATCCCAAGTACACATTCAATTAAATGTCCAAAACATTTATTTTAGCATGTCAATAGTAAATTTCGTTTTCAAAACATTTGTATTGGTTGGAAATACATATGCGGTACCCGCACGAAATAAACTATTTCTCTCCTTTAAGTAATTATGAATGGTTTTAAATACTGTACCTTCATATTTCACTGGAGGTATTTCAGAATGTTATTGACGGGGAAAGAAACTGTTAGATAATACTTCTCTTACTAAAGAATATTTGTAACCAGTCACGTAAATTGCATTGTATGGTTGGTTTATCAACGCCTTTTCTCCGTAAAAGGTACAAATTGATATTATAAATAAGAATTATAACACATAATTGCAAGTACTATACATGTAAATATATCTCTAATCTCTTTAGTAAAATGTTCTGCCAGTATTACACTATAAATATACTCCAGTCTATTTATTTGAACTTAAAAATTTGTTTATTGTTTACACTTTGGTAAAAATTAATTATAAAGCAACAAATTATTTTACTTTCCTTTTTTGCTCTACAAATATCTTTTGCTTGAGCTGCAGGTCCATTATTACTTTTGAATAGTATTCTAAAATGATGTTTTTTTATTTTATTTTCTTAGTTCACATAAGTCTGAAAATATGTAAATTAGAATTTTTCTTTCCAACTACATGTTTTCATTAACAATAATACACTGATATACTTCCAACAGTAATTAAAATTGAGTTCTGCCCCTCAATAAAAACCCGTGTGTAACAACAACTAAGGTATCTCTAGGAAAAAATACGACCCATTGTAACTGTTAGTCATTTGGGGTAACTTTGTACCAATTTGGGGTAACATTGTATCAGGCATTTTATTTTATATATTAACATTGCCACTATGCAAACTTCAAGATTAACAAATTCATTAATCTAGAACACAGCTGTATTTTTAAACTTTGAAACACTTCATTTGAATTTAAACTATGGTGGTGGAACAAAGTTGCCCTTATCGGTACAAAGTAACCCCAAATGACTGTAATCAGTCTATAACTTGCATGTGTGTATATTTACAGAGTCATTATTAACTAAACAAACACCTCTTGGGAGGTGATCCCTGACGAAAAATTATGCCGAAAACACACACACACACACACCAACACACACACACACATATATATATGACTTATAGTCTAAAGTGGATATTAAGGGCGCTACGTACGCTTAAAATATGCAGTTTGAAAATGTGTTCGCGAATGTAAATAAAAGTCAATGCAACACTAACGAACAATTATTTCATGTAAAGTTTACATGAACGAAGTTGTCAAAAGGGCCAGTTCACATTTTGTAAAACCATGCTCTTAACAGTATTATATCACTAACGGAATCAAATAACAATCCATTTATTTGTGCAAAAAGTGGTAGCAATGCATTAAAATCAAAATCTTTTGAGCGATTTATAAGGAAAACCACCCAAGGAACAAAAAAGAACCCCTTGGTGTGATACTCTCAGAGCTCTCGTTCTCGGTCAAATTCGATGTGTAGTATTTTCGTAAGTTACGTTTTAATACCTCGTGCTATGCAACCAACCTGTGAAACTTAACAATGCGGGTTGTCTACCACAGGGCTGTTGTGTTTTACTGCTGTGTTTTACGGGCATTTAGGTCATTTATATAATGTAAATTGTCGCAGATTCACCTATTAACAACTAAATAATAATAAAAATTGAAATGGTGAGACGTTATTTATAATGATAACCTGTAAAACAATCTACGTATAAATTACAGATATCTGTTGCATATATTGCTCTTTAAACCGCCGTTCGCGCGGTGTTTTTGTTCACATAAGATAAAGATACGTTCTCGTATTTAGGCACACCACTGGCAATGCTGTAGACAGAACTGCTACGTTCTAACCAACTTGTTTGCTTTTTTCGAGTGGTGTTTATTTATTCAATGTACTGTGTAGCACAATTGTGCACATTAAATAGCCAGGTCAAAGCATTTACTGACCTAAATGGAAACTCAAAACAATTCGTTTACCTTGTTCTGTGCTTTTTAGTGTCGTACTACGTTCTAAGCAACCCACCGACTCTCGTTTCGCCACGTGGGCTAGATGGCACATCAATCGACACCAAGAACCCTCGAAACAAGTTGGAAGTATCCATAATGTGTGCCAAACATTCTTCCAATGGCTCCTCAATGTTTTCGTTTACGAGAAAATATTAATGGCTCTGCCAAACATGAACAATCGTGTAAGAAATAAACATTTCAACGGTATGAAAACGTTTTATTTGTTATAACAATCTTACCCAAGCCGTGTTTCTGTAATGTCGTAAAACAAGTGTAAATGGGTTGCACATTTTTCACCGACGCAAGAGAAGGATTAACAATGCGTGTTTGCACAGTTGGAGTAGAAGGTGGTACAACATAGTTTATAATAGAGAGGTTCACTTGGGCAGAACGCACCGATATGATGCTGACGTAAAGGAGCAGCTCATGGAAACAACCGTGCCGTACGTCGTATTTATCAAGAGCGACACCCAAACTGACGAGTTCCACATCATATCACGTTTTTGTCAATTGATCGGCGACTGCGGGAGAGTGGATAGTTTACTAGGGCTGACGGGCAGGGTCGTGGTCGTGCTGTGAGGACGTCTGTCTTGGAGGGAAGGATATTACGTCAAGTGGAGCAGAATCCAAATACCAGCACACGTGCCACTGCGTGCAGATTACGAACGAGTCAAGCAACTGTGTGGCGTGTGCTTCACGATGATTTACCACGCACCTACCATCGTCAAAAGGTGCAGGTATTGGGACCTCGTGACTACCCACAACGCTTGCAGTCGCCACGTGGTATCTACAACAATGTCAAGGAGAGCCGCAGTTCGCGGGAAACATTATTTTCACCGACGAGGCATGTTTCACGCGAGATGGTGTGTTTAACTCGCGTAATATGCATTTGTGGGATGCAACAAATCCTAGAGGCACGTTTCAACGTGGGCATCAGAAACGATTTCAAGTTAACGTATGGGCAGGAACCATCCAGAACTATTTGATTGAGCCATACATTTTGCCTGGACGATTAACTGCTAAAGTTTTCCGTATTTTCCTGGAGACAGCACTACCAGAACCACTGGAAGATGTTCCACTAGCTGTAAGAAATTTTATGTGCTATAAACATGATGGTGCGCCAGCACATTTCGGTATATGTGTGGGCGATTATTTAAACACGAGGTTTACAGACCATTGGATAGGGCGCGGAGGGCCAGTAAGGTGGCCGCCACGTTCACCAGATCTCTCTTTGCTCGACTTCTTATAGTGGGGCTACATGCGTTCACTTGTTTATGAGACTCCAGTGAGCAGCACAGAAGAACTCGTTGGTCAGATTTCCGTCGCCGCAGGCCAGCGGATAGACGAGGGATATTTTTCCGCGTGCGGCAGTCAATGACACGTAGATGTACTCTGTGCATTGATGACAATGGTGGTCATATTGAGCATTTATTGTAAGCAAATTACAAGTACACATTATAACACGGCTTTATCTGCAGTAGGGTTATTAATTGTGTTTGATTTGTGTATTATGTTTATTTTAGTTAGTTTGCGTAATTATACTGTGCAGTAATTGTCAATAAATGTGTAGACGGTAATTGTATAACTAGTAAATTGTCATGAGATTCTTGATAGCATTAAAATTTCTAGAACTGACACATGATGTAGCGTATCATGTTTTACTTCTGGTGGCTACATTTTGTATAGCAATGATGTTGGGTGTTATACAACCATGCACGCAAATGTTCTCGAACATCATATTTACTTTATGAAGCTGTATTGCAATAGCTACATGATCAAGAATGTTACTACAGTAAAGATTTATTAGAATATTGTGTTTCTGCATTATTAAATATTTAAATGTATCAGTTTGGTAATGGAAAGTATTTCGTGAACGACAACAAAACCGCATCGAGTTACGTAAACTAAGTAAAGTATTGAACTTGTTTTGAGGTCTGTTTGAGACATTATGTGACCAATTTATGAGCATAATCGTGCTCATAAATCGTATCAGATTAAATAAATAAATCTCGTTCCAAGTTCGCAAAGCATGATAGATACTGCCTGACAATCCTTTCTAGCGCATAGCCAGTCATATGCCGACATCCCAATTCACCTCTTCCAATAACGTTGTGACACATTATGTGAACACTAATTGCTCCTCCAAAATGGCAGTTATAAGTCCAGTACAGCCAATAAATATCTTCAATTTATGTGAACATTTACGTATTTGTATCGTTCATATTCAATTGTTAATGTTCGTATTATTTTTCAGTTGTCACTCAGTGAATCGATGTAAAAAGACGACATACAGGGCTTGCATACCCACAAAACGTACATGTAAAGCTAAGCGCCCGTGTGGTAGACAACCTGCATTGCTTACGTTACACAGGTTGCATAGCACGAGGTGTTAAAACCAAACTTACGAAAATACTACACATCGAATTTGACCGAGAACGAGAGCTCTGAGAGTATCACACCAAGGGGTTATTTTTTTTCCTTGGGTGGTTTTCCTTATAAATCGCTCAAAAGATTTTGATTTTAATGCATTGCTACCACTTTTTGCACAAATAAATGGATTGTTATTTGATTCCGCTAGTGATATAATACTGTTAAGAGCATGGTTTTACAAAATGTGAACTGGCCCTTTTGATAATTTCGTTCATGTAAACTTCACATGAAATGACTGTTCGTTAATGTTGCATTGATTTTTATTTACGTTCGCGAACACATATTCAAATTTCATTCTTTAACCGTACGTAGCGCCCAGGGTGGTCCCTTGCCCGCTCTAGTTGCTGAACTCCATCTACACTCTGCCAACAACAAATATTACCAAATACAAAATTTTAATAAGATTGGCAGTATGCACCTTCAATCACCCCCACAATCTACGGCATTACAAACTCTTGCAAACTGAGGATTTTCAGTTGCTGTTGTAACTACACAACAATCTTAACCAACACTTATTTCTAACTATCCTATTACAATAAAAAAAAACATTCTTTCTTGCTCTCTAATATTACACATGGTGCTGCTTTTGTGTCATCCTTCACATGTCACTATCAATAGAATCGGCTGATACTTATGTCTTATGTTTGATTACTGTTTCATAACCTTTTTTCGACATATTCATAATATTTTATACTTCAAATTGTTGCTTTACTTAGTACCTCCCAATAATACAACGTTTGCCTTGAGAGTCAGACCCAATGGACTTATCGGTAGCATCCCCGTCTCAGTTGGACCTAGTCTGTATAGAAATATTTTTAATGCTTTATGTCACTTCGAGGTTGGGGTTTACCACCATTGTGACCAAGCGAAATGTAAATTGGCCACCCTTAGGTCTACAGGTATTACATACACTGTAAAAAACTTCCTTGAATGTTTAGGAAGTTATAATCCCAGACGCAGTATGGTACAGTTACCATACTTCGTCTTGTATATATGCAAACTTTTACAGTTGTTACAATACAAGTCTGGTATCTTCAGTATACATTTGACTGTTTTATAAAAAGGTTTAGGAGTGTTACCATGGATGTCTGGGAAACTATTCTACGATACCTACTTTCTTAGCGCTCCTATACGCACGTCTGGTAAATTTACAAACTATTTTTAGAGTATATAAAAGCTAACTTCCGGCTCTGTACACCCTAGCGTAAGTAACACTGGAACCTCTTTTGTTGTAAAATGGCTTAACTGTTCATTATAGCCTATTTATATATCCTGTTAACGTATGTGTCCTCTACCATACATGATTTCTCTCTTTTCTTACTGCTCTCAATATGCCACTGGTGCTTCCTGTTTCACCCTATATTTCATTCTCCGTATGTCCGCAATCCTTCCTTTCCGGTGGCTAACACCTAACCATTTGAACTCTCGTCTCCTTCAAATGATGACATGAGGAGGGGGGAACACTGTCCTTCCTTGCATGGGACCCGTGGGTTTATTATTTTTGCTAATATATTCCCTTCACAAACAATACTGCTCCTAGCCCATGTCCGAGAGCTTGTCACGGAGACACTCGCCCCTTTTTTTTTTTTTTCATTTCTCATTTATTGTCTTACATTTTATTCTGTCGGCGAACTGATATCCTTAATGCATTTCAACGTATTCTGTACGTGGTCACCATTTACCCCTGGTCACAAAATCGTTCAACACTGTTGCTTTCACCCGAGACATCGAAGCGCTTCCTAAAGTCCGGCATGCACTAAACGGTCCACAAAGCCATCGTCTAATATACTGTTGCCTCAGTATATACTATCATCTCCAGATCTTTGCCTAAGATAGTTAGCTTATCAAGGCTGATTTCTATCCCTTTTACTACACTCATCACTGTCGCGCCTGTGTTCGTGCCCTGCAGTTTTGTCAGACTACGCACTGGTGTGCCAATTGTTTCCCGCATCTGTTTGTGTCTTTCCTGCGTGAGAGGGTAGAGAGAGAGAGAGACGCCTCCTGATACTTTCTCCTAGGACACTTCCATCCGCATATGTGTGCGAGTTTCCTGCGTGAGAGGGTAGAGAGTGACGCCTCCTGATACTTTCTCCTAGGACACTTCCATCCGCATATGTGTGTGAGTTTTCTGCGTGAGAGGGTAGAGAGAGAGACGCTTCCTGATACTTTCTCATAGGACACTTCCATCCGCATATGTGTGCGAGTTTCCTGCGTGGGAGGGTAGAGGTGACGCCTCTTGATACTTTCTCCTAGGACGCTTCCATCCGCATCTGTGTGTGAGTTTCCTGCGTGAGAGGGTAGAGAGAGAGAGAGACGTTTCTGATTCGTATAAAGCAAAGTTTAGTGCTCTGTGTACTAAAATTTAAGATATAATGTGTAAAGAAGTAGATAGACAGGGCCAATATGAATTTGAAAAGGTAAAAGGCATGACACCTAAGTTAAAATATAAATTGCCAAAAGTTGAACTTAAGAAATTTGGAGGTGAGTTGACAGATTGGCTAGGTTTCTAGAGTCTGTTTTCCAATATCCATGACGATAATGAGTTGGACGACTCAGATAAGTTTCAATATTTAATTCAGGCAACGATACCAGGTTCACGGGCTCGAGAAGTCATTGAAACTTTCCCACCAACATCAGGAAATTATGGTAAGGCTGTAGAGTGTTTGAAGAATAGGTTTGGACGTGAAGATATGTTGATTGAAGTCTATACACGTGAAATATTAAGTATCACTATACGGAATATGTCAGAAAATCTCCAATTGCCTTTCTTGTATGATCAGCTGGAAACCAAATTAAGATCTCTTAAAACTTTAGGAATTACATCAGATAAGTTCACTGCCATGCTGTCCCCATTAGTAGAGTCCTGTTTAAATGAAGACTTATTGCGTGCCTGCCATTTAAAATACAAAAATAAATGTAAGGCCTGAAACATATCCAGGCATTGCGACTGTCTTGCAAGGCGGGTAACCAAACAAATAGGCGTGTCGCAATGATGCGATTTCGATTGTTTTTTTAATCGAAGAATTGTAACTCTAATGGTTTAAAAGTAGGTTATGAAGCACGGTAAAGTGGTTGCATTATGTGGTGAGGAAAACTGTGGTGTTAAAATAAAACCCACGAATCTATGGTAATACCAACCACCTATACAGATTACAATTGGCCACCAGTCAGCAAGTTGTATATGTAGAGTGTAGAGTATTATGGTGCAGTGACCAGTATTGAAGGTTGAGAGCCACCGCGTCACATATTATGGTGCCGTGACCAGAATGATGCTGTACGCGACCCGCCACGTTACTATAATGTCGAAATGCTCAGTTAATGATCTTGTAGAGATATTTTTCTAGTGGTGCAAAAATACAGTAAATTGTTAATAGAGAAGTATTTTATTTTTCGGGTGCCATGGATAAGTGCACACTTCTAGTTAATTTTAAGAGACGCTTTACGTTAGAGTATAAATTAAGATCACAACATTTAATGTAACTTGTTATTACAAAAAATTTACGATTTGTTGAGTTTCCACAGTAGCACATTGTTTAGAATACGCGATAGTGAGGTGAGAGGGTTTTATGGCCATTTGACAACGAGATCTTATTAGTCGATGTGGATGAAAGGAAGTGAAGACACAATGCAACTTCCATGCCGCGCCAGGATTCGAACCCAGGACCTCTCGCACCGTCAATCGGAGCCTAACAGACTACGCTTCGGAGGCCGGTTAGGAATACGTGAACTGTTGCTAAAATACTGATATTAATTTTCAGGTCATGCGAATTCCCAGGTTGATGAAAGAATTAGATTAAAGGAACTGTAATAAATTCGCTTAAAACCAGTTCGTTTAGTTCCAGTGACAAGGAGCGTATTGCTATAAGTAATACAACAGCAAAAACTAGGCATACTAGTCTCGCGTATTGGCATTACGTAAGGTTGAAAATTCGTACCAAAGAGCTAGTTGAGTATTAGACTAGGCAAGTACCATCCCCCCTCAACAATTAGCATTCTGCGGAATAATAAAGGCGAGTATTAAATACAAAAAACAATCTATTGTATGTTGCACGCACAGGTAAAAAATAGTAGATGTGGGTGCACAGAATATGTTTAACTTCTCGTATTCTACTAACTTAAAAAAATAGTAGGTATTTTCCTGTTAAACTTATTATATGGTTGAGAGACGCGTTAGTGCCATTTCAGAACTTACCCAAACTTAGTTTTAAAAAATGTAGATTAGGTAATAGTACAGGCACAATCAATGAATGTTTAATTGACTTTTACTGTTTGTGATAGGTTGAAGTATTTTTTTGCTGGGTAGGACTGAGTAGTAGCACCTTACGACTGGCACCTCATGTTTACTTCACTGTACAACGTTTGTGTGGACGAAGTCGTGTTTCGCTCAAGAGGGTTGTAATATGAGGTTGTAGTAGCTACTGGTACGGACAATGTGTGTAGCTAGCAGGACTAGAGATGCCTAATGTTGGCTCCGTGAGCGAAGACGAAACTTTGTAGCAACGCGTAGTGATGAGGTTGGGTATTCAGACGTGGTACATTGCATCACAGCCTTACATTCCCTGCTCCTTTTGACCCCCAACCCTCAGCACTGCCTTTCAAAAAGACGATCAAAGTGCGCACAGCCCTCCCACGAAAACCAATTTCCCGCCATGGCGCCTGAAAAACTGCGGGTGAGCAACACGCCTGACCGAAGCGCAATACGGGTCCCGTGTGCTCACAGGAGAGCTGCGCTAACAGACACTATATCACCTCTGGCCAAGGCAATAAGGGCGGTAATTGTTCTCCTCTTGGCCAGTCAGCTCTTGACACAGGCTACTGTGTCTCTCCCACACCCTTCCCACCACCTCTCTCTCTCTCTCTCTCTTTAAGAGACAACAATGGCCAAGTGCGGATTTAATGAGATCAGAGCGTTAGACTTAATTGGCACGCCTGAAAACTCTATTGTTAACATTGAAGAACATTCGGAATGACAATGGTAACACACTAAGTATCACAACTACGTTATACATATTTAAAGATAAGGTACAA
Source organism: Medauroidea extradentata (assembly GCA_003012365.1). Classification (NCBI taxonomy): domain Eukaryota; kingdom Metazoa; phylum Arthropoda; class Insecta; order Phasmatodea; family Phasmatidae; genus Medauroidea; species Medauroidea extradentata. The sequence goes on from PNEQ01013285.1 coordinate 15,033, forward strand.
TTTTACAAAAAATTTTATTAAAATTTTTATTGATTATAAGTTATGTTTTTACTTATACAACCAATGAAAAATAAGCAACTGCACTTATATATATGTAATGTATACATGTATTATATATACACTTACTATGTAACTATTTTATTGGTGTAATAATTTACGAAACTTGATCATTAGTACACTGTGCTGCCAATTGTGGTCATATTGCATCTTATACCACTATGTTCCTGTACAAAACTCAAATATTTAAAAATTGCGAGCTACCATTTTCTGTAACCGTATACAAGTAGCATTATTCGTAACATGACTAATTGTAAGTTCTAACAGATACGGTCAGACCTAACGATCAAGGTAACGTGAGTGGAAGAAGAAATTTGGAAGGCTCCTAACAGTCATGCTCTTGAGAGCTGATGTGGATAAACGATGTGAATATGGAGCAGCGGCGGAATGCAAGGGCGGGGAAAACTTGACTGTCCAATCCGGTCTCAACCTCTGAAACAATTCCCTCGTGCAAAGTTTTGAAGTGGTTCGGCCGGGAATTCACCCAAAATTCGAAATGCTCATACAGCCTGGTTGTTTTGATGTTACCCTCAAAATGATAAAGGACATTGTTGTAAAAGTATTCTTAAAATCCTAGCTTTCATGTTTACACGTATGCTACCATGATATATTGAAACAAATTAACAGCCAAACTTATCTTATTTTTACCTAGTATTACATTCAACTTTACTAGTGAAATGTCCTATTTCAGATTACGTCTTGAAAATAATTTTTCCAAAAAAAAATAATTAATATAATAACTACACGCAGACGGAGTTGCGGTTCAACGTCTAGTAATTTATGTGATTCTTTGCGCTTGAGCCAGTAATATTTTAGGTATTAATTTTAAGTGTATTACCGACATTACATGGCAAAATATTTTTTTCATCTTGAATAGCTTAAGAAAAAATATTGATAAAATTTATTTTTACGATAGTAGATTAGGAAAGAACAAACTCTTCTCTTAAATATCATTTAAATAACTATTAGTTACGAAATGTTTAAGCTGAAATACCTTAATACAAATTTATGTTTCTGTATGAGTTCGGCCACATTAGCATTTATTTGGAGAACTGTTTACATAATCATACTGTATTTGTAAAACGTATTAGACTAACATGAACATCTTACTTTAATGTTAAGATATTGATATTCTTTCAAAACCACACAATTTCATAGGATAACGGGTAACAGCTGTGTGCACCTCCGAAAAAATAAAGGAAGGGCGTGTGGGGGAGATCGAAGTCCCCAAATATTTTTGTGTTCATTAAACTGAAAATTACGCAAAGTAATTGGTAACAGCTACGTGCATCCACGACAATTTCCAACCAAAAATAAGGGGAAAGAGGATGGGACAGAATGGGGTTCCCCAACAATTTTGGTGTGCATTAAATTGAAAATTACGCGAATTAAGTAACGGGTAACAGCTACGCATACTGCGAAGGTTTTAACAAAAAATAATAATAGTAATGAGCAGGAGGGTGGGGCAGAATGGGTTTCCTAAAAATTGTAGTGTGCATTAAATAGAAAATTACACGAACGAAGTCACTGGTAACAGCAATATGCACCCGCGGAAGTTTCTAACAAAGATAATTAAAGGGAAGGTAAAAACGGGTTTTCCAAAAATTTTTATGTGGATAAAAAGAAAATTACGTGAACGAAGTCGCGGGTAACATCTAGTAGACTATACATATAAATGAGCAGGGATTTCAAAATAGCTGACAAAACTAAGGACCTAACATGTACATGGGCTATCAAAACAATCTGCTAATTAACACAAGTTACAGTTGTGTTCATGGCAAAGCTGTACTCCCAATGGCAAGAATATTTTAGTAGGAAGACTTTTACGACGTTGTTTGCAACTAGGTTATAAAGGCATAACTTTTTTCATTTGAGTAAACTTCTGCATGGATCGAGATTTAAGTACCATATCTGAACTGTAAAAAAAAGTTGTGTAATTTTACAGGAATGTACGTGGCACACAATTTCCACACATGTTCGTGTAATTTTACACGACTTATGACCGTGTCTTTTTTACAGTACATAACGGTAAAAATACAATAAAATACATGTATAATAACAGTGCTACGGTACATGTATTTTAACACAATGATGTGTTAAATAACCCGTACTTCAAAGGTAAAAAATTAAAATGAAATAAAATTAAAATTAAATAAAAACAAATTACAGTATATTTGAAATTAACTGGCAACCTGGTGCAAATTTTTGAGTTTTCTGGGACCTTAATGTGAGTTATACCTGTAAGATTTATTAATTCCTGAAGTGATTCGTAAATTATAAATCATCTCGAGTAAAATACGACTACTTTCAACTAACGAAAATTTCTGACCCTGAGAGGATTCGAACATACGACCTTAGAGTTATCAGTCAAAAACGAAGCCACCGATGGTTGTTAACCAATTAAGTTCGTGATATGGGATCCATTCATTCCGGTCTAAACAGCCATTTTAATTTGTTGTTTTAGGCATTTACTGGGATTATTTTAGCAAGTTGTTCTAAATTTTCTTACCACGCGAATATTTGCTGAATTGTACAACTAATATATAGCAAGGCCTAATAATTGGGCGACGGTCAAGCTTATTATACCAAGTCAACTGCCGTATTGAAAATTTGTATTTCAAGTAAGTTTATACATTTTTTTTTGTAAAACGACCAACTTCGTTTAGCGAAAATATTTTTGAGATGATCACAGTAAAATTGGAGTAAAGTTGGCGTTCACGGCAACAGGTATTGCCACATTTTAAAATGTAAACCTACACGAAAACCACATAGTAATAAAGTATAATAAGTTTAGGTGTTAGTAAATACTTTTTATACATATGTGAACATGTATGTACGTCAGAGACGATAAAATTGTTAAAGCTTTCTGTTTAAAAATACCTACGTAAATTGCTCGAGTAAATTTACAAGTATTTTGCCGTTTCAAAACTGCACTGTGAAACAAGCATTTTTACATTTAAATCAGTATATTTTATACATAAACAGCGTGGTTATAAAACACAAAATTACCTGTAATATTACAATATGTGACTGTATTTCTACAAGTACATTCAAAAATGTAAATTTACATCAACTTTATAGTAAATTTGTGTATACATTTGTGTTTTTTAATCAAAGATCTGTACATGTTTTGCATCAGCAAAAACAATTGTGTATAATTACACTTACTGTACTTGTATTCCGTAATTACACGTACAAAAATGTAAAACTACCAGCTATTTTTACGTATATTTTTAGACATTTTTTACAGTGTGCTTGTAATTACCTAATGAAAATGGGCTCGTTTTTCGAGTGCACGTTATATGTATAACGTACAAAAATGCACTTAACCACACATAAATATAATAGGCCTACATATAATTTGTTAAAAAACTTTCTCAATATTAATTAAAGCTGTCATATCAAACCATTTCAAGGTTATATAATAAAGTGAATATTTATTTGTACTCAACTGCACAGTAATAATCCAACTCTGGAAACTATAGTACCCTTTTATGCCGTTGGTCGGCGGGTTTTCCGAGGTACTCCCGTTTCCCCCGCCCCTTCATTCCAGCGCTGATCCATATTCATGTCATGCCAAGTTACCGACTAAGTTTCAACACCAATGTTTGAAAGATGTGTGTGCATTTATTTTCAGTTTTTTATTCTTACATATTTCTATGAAATAAAAATTGGTCACATTT
>PNEQ01013286.1:0-18772 GCA_003012365.1 Medauroidea extradentata
GAAAATAATGTATTAATGGTGGGACTCTAATTATTTAAGTTTATACATTTGCCCATATTATGAAAACTATTGCCTTGACGAAAAAAGTTGTAGGAAACTTTCTTGTAGAAAATTTCATGACCTTCAATTTTGTATCAATACATTTTGTTCGTAAGTGCAGTGGTTTCTGAGTAAATTGGAAAAAACCAGTTTTTGGCCGTCATTTTACAATATGGCGGCTTTTCCCCAAAGAGTTAAGGAGCGGATTTTAGTTATGTTATTACCCACATTTTTCTGAACATTTTCTCATAAAAAACATTTGTGTTGCAATTATTCCCGTGTTAGGCCACTTTTTTTAGCTAACTTTCCTCTACTATATAGTACATTCACTATGAACTGAACACTCAGCAGAACTTGTAATAAATTAAAAATATGTTTTATTGGGCCAATATATGTTAACTTTTGAGTATGTTGAAATGTTTTCACTGGTTTTTAGTTACATGGAAGTTTTCAGATTACAAAATAGCAAAGATGGCTGCAAAATGGCTAAAAGAAAACTTTATGCAGTGCTCGCTTTATCCTGAACGGCCTGTATATCCACGCAAGGCGTTGAAACCAAGAAACACAATCATATTTTCACGAAAACTACAGGTCCCTGGCTATGACACATCGAGAGCGAGTGTAATGTTTTTCTGTGTAACACAAGTTGAATGAAACTTTCGTCACCACCTCTGTATACCATCGCATCTGTTAAATGAAACGACTTTTCTGCCGTGCAGGCACACCGCAGTGACACCGGAGTAACGATTCAGCAATACCAGTTTAACCAAACGAAGCTAATGATATGATTAATGTCCACTAATCACATGGTGATATTTGTGTATACAAGCGATGGATAGATGAGAATTGGGAGGAAATAAAATCTGATCATGGCGTCAAAAAGTGTATCTTTGGCTTGAAAAGCCTACGGATAGTCAGGGAGTAGGTCTTAAAGAACTCTGCCTACCTCAGAGATCCGGCGGAAGCAAGGATAGGGCGTTACAGGTTAAATTATATTCCTAAATATCTCAGTCACTGTCAAACCTACATATATGCCACCACTGACTTTTTGTTTAGTACGATACGGCCCACACTGCTACGGAATCTTTTAGCAAGTTATATCAATACCCTGAAAACTATGAGCAAATAAGTGTTTTCATGCCGATTAAACACTCTAAACCCTGTATTCGTAAAATTCTTTTCACATTTTCCTTTACGTGTCAGTATTCTCCTCTTATCAACGCAGAAAATGGTTTTCATCCGACAGCGATATCTCAAAGGTGACAGAGCTACACGGAATTTAGTTTAACATGTAAAACCCTATCCTTGCTCGCCGGTGTCGAATTTCCACCTTTGACGGATTGGAACAGCGTAGAGATATAAGAGCCAGTGTCCCACGCTTGACAAGAAGCATATCGCCTCTATTCGCAGCGCGCCAAACTGGCGTGCAAGGTTTCCGTTGTAGTATACGGGACTTTAAGCGGTGCCCACAACATTTGTTGTATAGTATGAAGTAAAGACCAACGCATGCTTCTCGCTTTGCACTTTACGAATCCAGGTAATATTTTCGAAGTTACAACAGTCTAAAAAAACCCGTTCTTAGCCATTTTGAGAGGCCCGAAAACCACGTTTCTAACAAGTGTGCAGAATTTTTGAAAAGATAGAAGCATACTTTCAAGTGTGTGTTCTCTTCTTAGATAAACATATAATGAAAAAGTTAAGCGGTTTCCCGTAAAAAATAAAACGCGTGACAGGCTGCAACGCCGTCCAAGCGCCAGTCGAGGACCCACTGCCTACCTAGAAGCCTTAGCGGAATCAAGAATAGGGACTTACATTTGAAATTACGTATTGTCGGGCTCTGTCACATTTAAATACAGAGCTTTATGTAAAAAATCACGACTTTCAGCAGAAAAAAAATCAGTTTAAGAGCGCGATCTACCGCTTTTATCATTACCATGTTTTAATTGTTATATTTGTACCAGTTATTTTTTCCCCTTATTTTAGACACAAAATGTGAATACATTTTTCTCTTCTAAATTTTTTTTATCTTGCATAATGTTTGCGTAATGGCTCGTTAAAACCAAAATTTGGATGTTCCCGCTTAAAGGACGACACTAAAACCAACTCACTTACCAAACTGAAAAAATTCAAAGTGAATAACGATATGATAGGCTACAAATTCAGCTATGTCAAACCACAAAGAAAAAAAAATATATTTTCTTATTTTTAAAAAAATTATTGAATCTTTGAAATTTGTATTTTAATTTCCAGCATTTATATTTAAATACAAAAAAAATTCTTTGTTCTTATGTACGTTTCATTGTAGCCTGTTATGTGTTTATCCATTGTGAATTTTTTTATGTTTGGTATGTCAGTTGGAAACATGCAAATTTTAACTTTAACAAGCTATTACGTGAAAACTATGTGAGATAAAAAAAAATAATATGAGCTAAATTTAGTCACATTTTGGTCTAAAATAAGAAATAAAATATCTGGTACAAATAATAAATAAGACCATGATGATGAAAATAGCGGTAGCCGCGTCGTAATTGATTCTCGTAAAGGAATGTACCCGAGTGCCAGAGTATCATACCTATGAACTGAGGACTAGAACTGTGCGCCCGGAGGTGTTTACTTGCCCCGGAGGTTGACATTCAGTGAGGCCCTACAGTGGATAGGCGCTGGAGTGATAAGGGCGGTAGAAGTGGCAGATCCCTTAGAAAACTCGCCGTCCAGCGGTACCGTCCCGCACGATTTCCACACGCGAAAATCCGGTGCCCAACCCCGCCGGAGATCGAGCTCAGGACATTTGGGAGTCGAGCGGTCCGACCAGTAGGTGCCCGCGGGCCCCATTTTCTACACTGAAACGAAGTAAATATAGCTGCAGGAATATAATCTCGGTAAACTTTATGATTATGTGTTTAAGAGAGGTTTTCTTAAATTACAATACTTCTTTGTTCACAGAACAGTTGATTGATCCCCGCCGAATTTAATATGACTTGTAAATACCTATAATTGCTCTTGCCAGTTCTCTATTGTAGGCAGCGCCATCTAACTCGGTCGCCTACATGTTCGTTATATACTACCTTCGAGTGCCGGACAACAGAACAATAACGTCAGCATGACAGGTGTATAGGTGGTTAGTAGGTCTAGGAAAAATTCGCGAGTTGAATTACCTGCATGCTAGAATCCAATGTTCTATGTATACTCAAGCCCCGTCTATTCGTTCATTGTCATGGGTTCATTGTCTGCTGTCAGAATGAGTAGCTGGTAATGGACAAATAGTAGGGCTTCGGTATACACAGGATAATAATATTCTAGCATGTTGGTCGTTGAACTCGCAAAATATTTCTAGCCCTAGTCGTTAGTGATAAGTGATCGCTAAACATATTTAACTATAAAAAAAATCACTAGCAGTTACTGCACGTAACTCAACATTAGCAATGTTTACCTTACTCCTTGCATGGATATCAGCGAATTGTTGAATGTATTTCCGTGTATTTTTCTATTTAAATGCAACAATACTGAAATGAAATCAACTTGGAATCGGCGAACTTGTGGTTCATGTAATTAATAACTTTTCTTTATAAAACTCTATTGGTCACTAACTGTTGCAAAATTTATTTGACGTGCGCAAACATCAAGTGACGTGTCCAGAGAGGCTAGACATTTCCCGTCGGTAGCCGTCACACGCGGAAAGATACAAATTAGTTGAAAACATAAATTGGGCAGGATTTTTTGAGAGCTCACTTTATCATAAACCGCCTCTAGCGGCGTACAAATCTCCGTCTTAACTGTTTTTTTCCTTTGCTACTTCAAGAGAAAATGCGTTTTATTAAACCAGATCACGAAATAACAGCACCCGTATTATTACACTAACCCTATCTCCATCGTAGTTTCGTATTAAAGCTGTAATTACATTTTGAGATGTGTACGTTGTACGGAAAAGTACTTTGGAGCTGGATATTTTTTAAGGTCTTTAAAATTGTATTTATATAATATGCTTGTTTAAAAAGTGTTTTAGTACGTGTACTTATATAAGAATCACATTAAATAGTTTTAGCGAAAATAATCAACTCTACATTAAAATGGCCAAGTACCAATGAGATCATAAAATAAGGAGGGAACTTAGCAGCTCAGAAAATTAGGTAACAGAGAGGAAAGCAGCCATAACTTAGATTAAGGGACTATCCCAGCATCTTCCTGAGGTGATTTCAGTAAACCATGGAAAGCCGAAACTAAGATGGCCTCAAGGAGCCCGCATTCCTGGCTGTTGAACTGCGCTGCAGGGGATTAGGAAAACTCGTTTATTTCGGTAACTAATGAACGTGTTTTCAACGTACCTACTTACAAATGCTAAATACAGTTCAGAGAAACATTATAACGTACTTTCAAAACATAACGTGCATTGGAAATATTCTTTCCGAGCCCTACAATCCAGATAAAAACGGCCTTTTCACACTGTTGTATCACAAAATCTACTACTCAGATTTGTATAAAACCACGATAGGAAGCTGCAATGAACTTTGGTTCAAGCAAAAAATTGACTAATCAAATAATGTGACTGATGCGGAGCCTTGCAGAAAGTCTAACACGAGTCCACCCGAATATGAGTCCCGGAGGCTTATCCTAATTTTTAACCAAGATGAAATCTATCGTAGTATTAAGATTTTCGTTTCGTCTCGCCAGTCTTGTATTATTAGAGACCTGCAAAGTACGCTTTGTTATTCTGACATCAGGCCAGACTGCAAGTAAACAAGTGCTCAAATTACTTCTGCTGTTTCTCGACAGTACGTGGGGCGCGCCTGGAGGACTTTTTTAACAACTGAAGTAAGGTTAAGGGTACGCTCTGTTTCAATTTTCAACGTCTTTTTTACATTTGTACCGGGTATTTTTTCTTATTTTAGACACTAATTGTGACTAAGTATTGGGCTTATGAAATTTTTTATCGCTCGTAGTTTTTGAAAAATTACTCGTAAACGTCGAAATTTGCATTTTACGGTTTTACATACGCCACTAAAACCAATTGGCATACCAAACTGAAAGAAAGTTAAGTGAATATGGATGTCGTGGGCTATAACGTTTCCTTCACAAAAACTGAGAATAAAATATTTATTGCTGAAAATTGAAATTAAAATTTTAAAATATTCGACAATTTTTTAAAAACACAGGAAAAATTTTTATAGGATACGTTATAGCATACAATATAATTATTCACTGTATATTTTTTCAGTTGGTTTTAGTGGCGTACATAAAACCGTAAAATGCAACTTTGGCATTTACAAGTCATTACGCAAGGACTATGAGAGGTAAAAAATGTTATAACAACAATATTAAATAAGGATTTTGTATAAAATAAAAAACAATGTCTGGTACAACTATAAAAGTAAAAATATAGCGTTGAAAATGTATGTAGACCGCGCCGTTAACGGTCTTAACTGTAAAATACCAACTTTCTTGTAGTGCAGGCACACAGAGATACAGAAGCTCATAGCTAATAACGTCAACGTGTGTTTGAGCGAGAATAGGCAAGTAATCTCTAGACTGCCGCCAAATAATAACGTGAAATTTACAAGTCTCTACGTATCAAGAGTTTTTTGCGACGTCACACTTGATGTCAACTGTAGTTAGCAAACATAGTTTCATAACGATATGTATATATGGTTTGTAACAAGCAAACCATGTCAAAGCTGCTTAAAAGACGAGGAACGTATTAAGACATCACATTACTGTATCTTGAGGTTAGTAACTTTAAGACAGAAAGTATTAAGGTGGCCGCATGGGTGAAGGTATTTTGAAAGTTCGAGGCCTAGAAGTGCGGAAGCAATAAGGACGACACAGCCCGTGCATCCTGCCTTATCCTAGCCCCTAGGCGCAAGTCACTGAACTGGCATGCAGTCATCGCGCTGAAAACGCGCCTTTATGCAACTTTCTGTGACAACCCTATTATTTTACGACATATTATTAAATATAAAGGTGTATTGTACACATCTATACCTGTTGAAATATTCTGCGCCAAGATTTACATCATAAACAAAAAAAAAAAACTGCAAAAAAAACTTCCATTATCGCCAGTTTTGGCCACTAGAAAATATTCTGTGATTATTAGTGGTAACCCTGAACGGGGCTATGTCAGTTCTACGACCTTGTTAGTTGACAGAACTTATTTTCCTCTCCCCACTACGCTGGGGGTTATGCGGGGCGGTGACGAATGTTGGATGCTATGATGACCAATAGGGTTTCTGCTTTATGTCTGGTGTACGAACTCTTCACGTCTCGTGGTAGCCAATTTGGGGGGGGGGGACGATACACAAGCAGCAATAGACGGTTTATATGGTTTATGGGAAGGTAAAGGGATGCCAACAGGTGGTGCGTATAGTTTTGTAGATGGTAAGAAGTGTAGGGGAGTTCTATGACCTCGGCAGTTGACAGAACATTTTTAGAGGAGGTGTGCAGAGTGGTTCGTGGTGGAGGGAGTAAGGGGAAGAGTAAGGGAAAAGTTCGGTGAAATGACGAGATCCTATAACTGACCGTTTCCATCCTGAACTGGGTATACACGAAAAAACTTACTTTAAATGAGTGTTGAGCAGTTTACGAATAATCTGGTAACAGCCGAATTTTTGCACACCGTTCGGCGGCCCTGACAGACGGCCACCTTAACTGATAACCATGTAAGTGCTGAGATAGAAAAATAAAACTGCCAAGAAGCAGGTTGCAGCTGATGCTTACAGTTGTATGTATGTATGTATGTATGTATGTATGTATGTATGTATGTATGTATGTATGTATGTATGTATGTATGTATGTATGTACGTATGTATATATGTATGTATGTAATTGCAGCTCACCGGTTTTAATGCGGTGCAACAATTCTGCTGCTTGTGCTGAGAGAATGCTGTCGCACGGGAAAACTATGTTCAGACTTCAAAACAGGTGGAATGCGTATACCATTTTCTTTAAGTTTTTATTTGTACGTAAAGTATATTATAAACAAATAACCAGTAATTAATTACAGTTGGTAATAGCAAAAATATAACAGATGGTTAGTGTTAATCTTTAAAATAAGTAATCGATGTAGTCAACTATTAGTTCATGTCTTTCTTATTGGTATATCAAAAAGTATATTTTTAGTTGTTTATGTGCATTATAAGTATCTCCAAAATATACGTTTACATTAAAATAATGGACCGTAATATTATAAGAGAGAAAATTATCATATTCACATAATTTAAGGTTACTTTTAATTATTTTAAGTAACCGTATAAATAATATGTTGAGTTTATCCATATATGGATTTTAGAAATAAGTCAAAATGTTCAAAAGTTTAATAAAAACACTGTGCAGTAAAATGAAGAAAGGAGAATTAAAAAACATTTAATTTGCTACATTCAGAACTTCATAATACAAAGTATGCGTTACTCGCACAGCCACACACAGTACCACTAAGCTACATATACAGCAAGGGGGGTTTTGGGAACACGGGAAGAAATGTATTACAATGAAAAATGCCTGTAGCTTATTTGTGCTTTATTTTCGATACTTCGTACATTTTTTTATGTAAAGTTTTCAAAACTAAGGTATTGCTGTCCGAGAACCCATTAATTTAATATAAACTTTTATAAAACGATGTTTTCTTGAGACGGAGCGCAACTTAAGACATACTTTTGTTCTGCCGTTCGCAACAATCTCTCAGTTTGTTGAAACCGGCAAACTGTGACATAAGTTTGGTTGTTGAGAATTGTTACCCAATATTTACCGGAACAGATGCAGAAGATCGAAACACAAATACGTTAAATTTCTTATCACTGGAAAGCCTCAACATTTAGTACGGGTTTCTGGGAACTTAGGTTCTGAAAATTTACGTGTTAAAATAGTTATTCGAGTAACATCCAAGTATATCAGATCGTTGTTCCCACGAGAATAAACATGAACATTATTTCTCTGATGTACGAACTGTTATGTTGAGTTCGTGAATAATGTTTGTGGGACAAAATGTTTATGTTTTTTGACACGCCATAATTTGTCGTAAAAAATGCTTTTACCTTGAAATTTTAGTGATTTATTGTAGAAACTGTTCCCTGTTCGCTAGGTTCCAGTGAAGTTTCTACGTGTTTTATGTTCTTATTCGGTTATTCGTTGTTTTCACGTTTAACCGAGCCAATGAGATCCTGGTACGCCGATAATGATCGTTTCTAATGCGTTTGTAATAATTAGAACTTTCTCACGTTATCGTCGTCTAATTATATAAGAAGCATCATGCTTGAATTCTTTGGAGACTATTTTGGCACGTAACGTTTCCGAGAATTTTCATTCTCTTCAATAATAGTTTTTGTTCTGTTACGCTGCCTCATTAGGGATGAGATAAAAATCTCGAAGTTGCCCGAGCGACTGTCTCGACATAACGATGCAATCCTCCCAACCGTACTGACCATAAGACATATATGTTACAAATGAAATACAAAATGTTTCGAGGAATGCAGCAACAAACCTAGATTGAGCACCCAGAAGTAAGAAAATAATTGTTGATAGTGTAAAATGTCAAACGCGAGCGGTGAAACTAACTTCACTGGGAAATTCGCTGCTCGTGCCTTGGACCAACAATAACTTCACTCGTTAATTACGCTGGTAATACAAACTTTTAATATTGAAAAAAGAAATTCTTCCGATACACCAGAAATTATGTACTGTTTGTCTGATGTTTTATCTGTCCAGAGCCTTCATGGTGGAGTTCGCAGAAAATTATAAGAAACATATCTTACACAAAGTAAAATATAACATTTTTCGTGATTTACGTGTGCGAGTTTAAACTTCAGAGATTTGCCACCGAAATTATGTTTTGCCAATTTCTTCCCCTAGTTGTGTATCTAGCATAAAAAAAACAGCTGCAATCAACTGTTATTCGCGTGTCCAAATATTTAACATATTCTGACCATCATTAAAGTATGCAATTGTCTTACACGTGCCAATCTCTTAACCTGGTCAAGTATCAAACTGTTATATAGAACGAAAACTTTACACTGGTGAAGTAGGGCCGGTTCGAATCCGGTCCTCTAGGCAGGAACACCACTGCACCCAATCTCGCAGCGCAAACAAATTACTGCTAACGCTGATCGTATAACTCTAAAAAAGGTTGCATATCACTGTTATTTATATGTAAAAATATTACATTTATTATGACCATGAATATAGCAATGGAATTATCTTACACTTGTTCATTTCTTACCTTATTCGTGAAACAAGACTAAAAAAAAGCACTGCAATGCATTGTTATTTGCGTGTATGTATATGTAATTTACTGTGACTATGATTAAATTATGGGATTATCTTACACTTAGACTTTTTAAAGTCTGAAACGAATGATTAATTTTGTTGTGCGCCACGTGTCAGAGAAGAGTTTTCATTATAAGGTTTGCAACAGGTGGTCATACTGACACACAATTAGTCTCACGGCTGTTTAATTAATTGACCATTACTGGGGAAATAATTGCTGAAAATGTGTGTGACTGAGCAATTATGTGCGCACGTAAAATTGGAGACGCCACAAAAATGTAATCACATGGGTAGGTATGCTGTTATCAGAGAGACGGACTGTGATTAGTGAGGTGCTTCGCCGGGTATCGGGAAAGAGAAGGGAGAAGGGGTAATTGGATGGTTGGAACCATCGGTCAGACGAGCACATGTGGGGTTTGTGACGTGAGGGACCCGGCCTGAAGCCAGCACAGACCGACAATCGATCTACGAGAAGTGGACCTGCTAGGGCAGTTTATAGTTCCACGACCGCTTAATTAGTTCGTGGGTTAATTGCGCACTCCGAGCGAGCCACTACAACCCTTGGCGCTGAGCGGCAGGGATGCTGTTTGAGTCCGTGCAGTACCCGAGGATATCACATATACTGCGCAGTGCAATATAACAACTCTTACTTCACTTACAAATTGGCGATGGTCTGTGGCGAAGCGTATTCACGTTAAATGGGAAGCGATATTACATCTGACGATATACTCTGAGCACGGGTATTAGGCATAAGGACGTTCATTTTGTAAAAATTCATTAGCTTATATATGAAAGACAAAGAGTTAGCGTTTAAAGTACATTACTAGTGACACTACATTTTTCGATAGAGATTTTGTTCAGCGTCTAACATCGAAGTCGTCAGCGCTGGTGAGGAATGACAGGCTGTGAGTATGGGACAGCGTCGGAATGAAAGAGTAGTTACATGATACAGGAATATACAAATAACAACAACCAAGACTTACTCGAATGAAATAATTCACAGTAAAATATTACATAACGGTCCATGTTCTTAAACATTTAAAAACACGCAACGAAATTTCTTTACATTAAAATCATCTGAAAACAACGTAAATTTTCTTTATTTACTGTAATATTTCTAAAAAAAAAATATAAAGGATTTTCGTTGGGAGTTTTTTCTAAGTCTTTTAGCATATTTCAGTAGAAATTATTTCGCTCGATTAGGCCAGTTTGATACTTCTATTTGTATGAAAATTTTTAGTTAGATATATTTCTATGGGAAGAGTATGTCAGTAAAAAATGTTCACAAGTGCAAATTGTAGTCAGAAGTAAGGTCTTCGAAACTAACACTTTGTCGTACAAACATAAAACGATACATTTTTGCCAATTTAACACCCTTAACTTTCGTACAGGACACGAACCAATAGATTTTAATTTTTTGTGACTGGAGCCGTGTTACAGTAGAATATGTTCATCTTTTGCACGCTACTGGTTGGCGTACCTTCACCCGCCAGTCTAGCAGTTTTACAGACATTCAGTCTTCTGTGTAGTCATTGCTCGCTGTCGCTTCCCTTGGAATACATCGACACCTTTACACACTGGCGAGAGTGAGAGTAAGATAATTTATTTTTGTCAGCGCCCAGCATCGAGGTCCTTAGCGCTGGTGAGGGGGTGACATAAGGTGAGTATGGAGCAGCGCCGGAATGAAAGTGCGGGTAAAACGGAAGATCCCCGAGTAAACCCGTCGACCAGCGACATGATTTCCACGTGCGAAAATCTGTCGGTCCCGCCCGGAATCAAACCCGGATCGCTTTGGTGGAAGGCGAATGACCTGATAACTCGCAATTCGCACTGGCAACGGAACTTCATTACACATGTACCATAATTTAGTCAGTGAATATCAGTGGAAACGTGGTGAGCATTTTCAAAGCACCAATACTTTACCTATCCTGTACAGCCGTGGTGTAAAGAAAATCGGGGAAACTTTCCACCTAACAGAACGTAAATTTTACTGTATCAATCCATAATGAAATAAGCTAGGACACGCAAAGCGCGCGTTATTTCTACCATCAGACTAGACATCAACCATCTGTAGGTTTATTTGACGGCTCCTGTTGGCAAACTTGTCGTTGCGGAGAATGCCTCTTTCCAGTAATTAAGTTCCACAGTAGAGTGGCTAACCTGTTGTAGCTTGCTATAGTTTATATCACATAGCATAAAGCCTGGACAATGAAATCACAGATTATTCCCTTCTATGTACAACGCAATGAAGTCTATATTATCATTAAATAAAAATAACAATGCGAATTCCGCATGCTCTAGAAATACAAAATATTACCTGGGTAGGTCTGATTAGAACATTTAAGTAAAATGCAGAGGCTTGCAATATATTCAGAAGGTGTGATCAAAAATAAATACTGAGTTGCGAAAAGTGGTGCAAATTAACCCCACGGTCGCAGCACTCTAAATCTGAATTAGTGAAAATTCACAGATTCGCACCGATGGATGGAGCAGTTTCAACAATTTGAATTAGTGAAAATAGTCACTGTTTAATTAGTGAATATTAACTTATTTACTTTAAGAGTGCCAACATCTCACATGTGAATCAGTGAATATTCACTGTTTTTTTTCAGTAGTTTTTAAAGGATAATTTTAACTTATTGAATCAGTGAAAAATTACTGGAAAATCTGTGGACACTCACTAATTAACTTGTGGAATGTTGGCATTCTCTATCGGAATCAGTGAATAGTCACCGATTTCACAGTGGTATCTCACTGATTCAATTTGTTGAAACAGCTCCATCTTTCGGTGTGAATTAGTGAATATTCACTAATTCATATTTAGAGTGAAAGAAACCCTTGATTATAGTACGCACAACGGGGCGAGCGGCCACAGCAAAGCTACGTTGAACTGGATATATTGTGCCAACACATGACTTAGAAGTGAAGGAACATATTCGCACACAATGTTACATTAGCTGTCTCCCACTAATTGTTAAGGAATCGAAAATTTCGCGATTTCTATGACCTGAATCCTATAATCCACTAACCTGTGTTTACTGAAGCCCAGACCATTTGTCCATTTGCTGCAAGTCGCTAGAACAGAAAACAGTAAACGAAGAGAAGTGGCTTGAGTATGCCTACCACAGTGAACCTCGTAACTCCATTTTTTTTTGTCTTTTTGTCCTTTTAAACCATCTCAACAAATATGTATTTAACAAAATATTGTTTAAAAGTAAATATGCATTTAAAGAAGACATTTGTAGAAATTCTTTACTTAATAATTGTTTTGTAGTAACCACACAATAATTTTGTGGTGGCCACAATATTTTAGTGGTGCCAACAAAATGTTTTTGTGGTGACCACAATATTTTAGTAGCGCCAACAAGAAAAATTGTGGCGACTACAATATTTTAGTGGTACCAAAAATAATTCTGCGGCGACTATAATATTTCAGTGGTGTCAGCAAAATGTTTTTGTGGTGATCACGAAATAAATTTTGCAGGGTAAATCTTCACAAAATATTTTGTAGCTGCCACAAAATATTATCTTTCCGTGTGGTGTTCGTATATAATAATGCAATAAAAATAATGTATTATTCCATCTCAGGGGATAAAATTAAATTAATTTTCTCTCTCTCTTTCTTTCTGAAGCTATATGAAATTGAGTCAAGAGATTTTACAGTTAGGATGACTATTTATTCTATCTGCAGGCTGTTTTCTATACAGATTGTAACCACGCGAAGTGATGAATAAACACTTGAAAACCGCCCAACTACTTTGTAAATAAAGTATACACACTTCATAAATAATATTTACCAGCCTGACGATATGTGTACAGAACATTACCAAGCTGTGGAAAATAATGTCGCAAAACCTTAATCTAAATGCTGTATAAAACTGGATATTGTTGTGTTTATTTGTATGAGACCGATAAACTCCAACAATGTTCGACTGATCACCATGAAACGTGCACATGTGCATACTTTTTCATGGAAGTTTTTATGCGATCCATTTTACTCTAACTCACCAAATCGCCAATATATGGCGCTGCAGTGCATCAACTAACATGCAGTTCAACCAATCGCCATGAAAATTGCTATACATAGATATTTGAACACAGAATACTTTAGCGATAGCGATAAGCATTTTGATATAACGAGGCTCTCGGGGAAATCGAATCCTTAAAGGGATAAGTACCTGCGATCTTCGAATTTTTCAATTTTCGCTGTAAGTTCAATGCAATGAAATATATTTAAATTTCCCGTCTGATGTGGCACATATATTACCTTCTTAAGCATTAACAAACTGTCACGCCTTAAATTTTTTTCTGGGTTTTTATCTAATAACTTTCCTGAGGAAGAAAGTTATTTTTATACAGCTGATCACAGGTATAATATAAGCAATAGTAATCGAGCAATGTAAAGTGTAAAAGAGGCAAGAAATTATTTCCTCTACTTTGACGAAACATGAAACTTAATAGTACTGATCTCCTTTAACCGAAGACTGCTGGAGTTTTAAACCTCAATCAAACAACATATGCAACGAAAAATAAATGTTACAACGAAACAATTACGAATTGAAATAATGCATATATACTACAGTATGTCATTAACAAATAGTTTTTTTATTTAGTGTGTTAAAATGTTAAATATAGTAACGAAAATTATATCAAGAGAATGGAAAATCTAGCGTCTGTTTTCAATCCACATCATTCATTGTAGAACCACAATTACCGTTCGCAAATTTGTGTGTCAAATTCTAACCATCTTTGATTCCCAAGTGTCCGCTGCAGATTTCATATTATAAGTGTGTTTTAGAAATGCTGGACTGCAGCTTTTGTACGCTGT
This sequence comes from Medauroidea extradentata, assembly GCA_003012365.1. Taxonomy (NCBI): domain Eukaryota; kingdom Metazoa; phylum Arthropoda; class Insecta; order Phasmatodea; family Phasmatidae; genus Medauroidea; species Medauroidea extradentata. The sequence goes on from PNEQ01013286.1 coordinate 14,117, forward strand.
TCACGATAGAGCATTTCACGAAGGTACACCAAGGAGTGCAAGACCAATGCTGACATTATATCTCTATGTGTGACCAAATGAACGTAACATGCGATGTCATATACCAATGATTTAAAACAATTGTTTTCCCCACCCACGTGCTTGCCCCACCCCATGCTAAAGTACACAGTTCACTGTCTCCCGTTTTAATATTTCACCGTTTAATTTGGTCATGTAACAGAAGAGCAGCGTAACAGTATAGTTCTTGTATAACGTCTTTGACGTAAACAAAAAAAATATTCCTTTTTAAAGATAAATTGCAGAGCTTCCAATGATTGAAAATGAAATATGTCCTACACTGAGTGTTCGGAAGTTGGTGTTCTGTAGGGGACGATTGTAACCATATAGATTAAACTAATTCGTACGTCTTCGGTTAAAAGTAAGTTTATTGGTTTGTAACATGGGAGTTATGACTATTTTAATTTGTTTTGTGGCTACAACGCGTCACTATATGTTGCTGCAGCACTTCAACTACGTACCTAGCTTCCCCTTAATAAGGAGCGGGTGGAGATTGCAATTCAACCAACGTCAATTTTATACATAAACTGGCAAGGAAACGTCTGCCAGGTTCTGCTAGTTCTATGCTAAACAAGAAATTAACGGCATAGCATGACAAATTAGTAGAGTCAAGAGTTTGTCGCGGAAAGATTTTTGCATGACTTTGTTTCAATGTCTCACGTGCACATCGACAGCTGAGCAACATTGTTATTGGCAGCGTGTTTTTGTTCAGACATGTCTCTCATCGGTCATGCACGTCTGTAAAGATACACAATATATTTATGTCCTGCTATTTCCTAACGTGGTTGACATACACCATTCACGACTAGTTAAATAATGTCCGGGTATTAATATGTTTAAAATTAAATTTTGTTCCATTTGTCCAATAGTTTTGCTAGCCACAATTAAAATTATGAATTCTTGAAATGAAACCTTTAAATTTAGACGATGTGCATTATTAAACTCATTATGATAAAATAAAATTTAAATTACCGGATTTATTTGCTTGGACATACTTCATTGCCAAATAAATTACTGTCAAAAGAAAACTAAAATAAGACAGCAGCATAAATAAGTAGAGCATGCTTTAGTCAACATGACAAATACACGACATAAATTTACAAAAATCGAATCGGGTCAAATAAAACAAGGTACGAACAGATAATAAATGAAATAACAAAAATAAAAAAAGAACCTAAGTTGACATACGACACAACGATGAGAAGAAACGAGACACAAATATATCAGACACAAACAGAAAAAAACAACAAACGACACAAACGATGAGACGAAACAAAACACAGTAGTTTTCCAAACAGTCAGTATTAACGACGTTTCGGGAACTTGAATCTGCTCCCGTCATCAGGTAGACACACAGGGTTCGATGGTTTATTTGACACGATTCCATCTTTGGAATTTTACGTTGTGTGTGTATCCTGTTGATTAAAGCATACTCTGCTTATTTAAATTTTTGTTTTATTTTTGGTTTTCTTTTGACAGTCATTTATTTCGCAATGGAGTATGTCTAAGCTACTAAATCCAGTCATGCACTCCCATTGCACAGTTCTTTCAAAGATAACATCTAAATCACGTTACTTTACACATCTCTAATTGTGTACCAAATTCTATGAAATTTAACAATTATTCAGCAAATTTCTCGTGTAGTAAAAAAAGTTGTAAAAATAACCATTAAAAAAGTATAACATGTGAAATATATATAGTTTGATGAAATTCGCATAACTTGCACTTTTTAGATAAGTTCCGTGATGAAAATTTTCAAACGGCCACCATTACGAAAATTCTCTTTATAACTGTCCCACAAAATAAAAATATTAACACGTCATGAGCACAATGCATAAATGCCATGTGAACTTACAAAGTACTAACTGTATATTAAATAAATTATGAATATATATATATATGTATATATATATAGTGTCCAAAACATGTCCAAAAGCCACCATTGTGAGAATATAAAGATAGAACGAACGAAAGACATAAAATTATATAACTTTATTAATAATTGTACGTGTATCGAGTTTGATTAAATTTTGCGAATTGGTTCCTCGGATATCCAGTACGATCGAACACGATCAAATGTTCGTAATTTTAAAGATATGAATACAGCATGAACAAAAAACGACATAAAATTACATAACCTTTGTAAATACTGCTAATGTACATAATTTAATTATCTGAAATGTTTCTTAAGATATCTAGAGTGTTCGAAAACTTTAACAATTTCCTTAATTTTGAACATAACGGCTAGAAAAAAATACATAAAAGTTAAGTCATCTGATGAGGTGTTATCCAAAGTTTGATGAAGTTCAGATAAATATTTCCTGTGGTATGTAATAATACCCATAAATTTAGAAATGGCTGCTATTACGAAAATATGAACGTGTAATTAACAATGTAGATTAAAGTTAAGTCCCCTTACTGAGTACATTCTGTGTACCGAGTTTTGCAGAATTCTGAAAAATGTTCCTCACATATCTCGTGTGATCAAAAATCTTTTAAAGGCCAGTCATTAGGAAATATGAAAACGCCAAGAACAAAATAAATAAAATTTACGTGAGCTTACGAAGTACTATATGTGTACCAAGTTTTACCAAATTCGGTGTGTAAACATCCAATAAGGGACCACGAGCAGAACGGTAGATGTGTACATTAGCGCTTGAAACAAGTTGGTATGAAATTCTTTTCACCGGAAATAGATGATTCAGATTATACGTGTAGGCACTTGAAAAATTAGGCTATGTCTGAACAGCAACTGGTACTACTATTCTCGTTACTATGTCAGTAAAGAACATTTTTCTGGTACTAATAAAGCAGATAGTCCCGACTCAGACTCTAGACCCCTCGCCATATAACACATGGCATGCTATAATCTGCATGCTTCCGGGCGAGGCGAGGCTGATGTTGGACGTACTTGGATCGTGGTCAGATAACTGACCACGTAGAACCTGAGTGGTGACGTGTAGCCAATGTACAGACTCAATGGTACAGACGAAACTCTGACGAGGGATGTAGGCATTAAAAAGCTCTGAACGACTGAGTTCATACGAACATAATATAATAAACTAGCTCTTGCCCTCGACTTCATTTGCGTGGTTGTCAGTTTCATGTATCTTTGAGTTGTGTAAAAGTTCACTCTAAGTACTACTAATTTTCTTAAGTAGTTCGTAAAAATACGTAAATATTTATATTTTCAATATATTTTAATAACTATATATTATTTTCAAAATTGGAAAAAATTAATAAAAATAAATAAATAAAATATGAAATTCCGCGTTTCAAATTTTATGTAATGTAAGGTATTGATGCTTAACATATAATCTTACTAAAAGTGATACATACAATTATTTACAAAGATAAATTTCTGAAACAAATCGTTTTAAAAATTTAAAATATTGCAAAAAATTATGTTAATGGTTTTTAATGACCGTTAATATATATATATATATATATATATATATATATATATATATATATATAAATGAAAGGTGACTGATTGACTGACTGACTGACTGATATATCAAACTGCAGCCCAAACCACTGGACCTAGAATCGTGAAAATTTTTGTGGGGGTTCCCTTCAGGTCGTAGGCGAGCACTAAGAAGGGATTTTTCGAAATTCGACCTCTAAGGAGGTGAAAAGGGGTGAAATGTGTTTCCGAAGAAACGTTGATAGAGCTCGAACCCGACGGCCTATCATCGTGGTTTTTACTTTAATAGGACACTCGTAAAAATGCATATTAGCCTATTTAAGGATTTTTCGAAGTTCAACTTTTAAGGGGCTGAAAAGACGTTAAATGTGTTTCCAATCAACTATTGATATCTATCGAACCCTTCGGGATAGAGAGTTGATATTCACTTCAAAATATTGCTTACGTAAATACTCAAAAAGTTGTAGGTTTTTTTGAAATTCGACCCCCAGACAGTAAAAAGGGGCAAAATGTGTTTTTAATGAATCGTCGTTATCTTTGAAACACAATTGGCTATCGTCGTGACTTTAACTTTAGTTGGTTACTTTTACAAATGTCTATGGCAGGACTCAAAATCGTTTCGAAATTCTTTATTTAAAGGGGTGAAAATACGTGAAATGTGTTTTCGATTATCCTTCCATATCTATCGAATCAATCGAGATATAGAAGTACTCTTTGCTTTAAATTGGTGCTTTTGTAAGTATCCCAAGTACCATTTAAAATATATTTTCCGAATTCGGCCCTAAAGTGGTTAAAAATGGGGTAATATGAGTTTTCGACTCACATTCGATATATATCGATCCCATAGTTTTTTATATAGAGACGTGATTTTTGTTTAGGATTGATGCTTACTCAAATACCTAAAAAGTAATTTCAGGAATTTTCGAAATTCGCCACCTAAGGACGTGAAAAGGGTAAAAAGTGGTGAAAAGCATTTTCAATTAATCGTCTATATATCTTGAACCCAGCGGGCTAATGTTGTGTTTTTTACGTCCACGAGATACCAATAAAGTATTCTAAAACGTGATTCAAGGGTTTTTCGAAATTTACTCTCTTAAGTTGTGAAAAGACCTTGAACTTGTTTTAGATAAATCCTCGATATCTATCGAACCCGTCGAGATATACAATTAATT
>PNEQ01013287.1:0-18773 GCA_003012365.1 Medauroidea extradentata
GTCAAGTTTATTTCAGTTTGTTCTCTTCAATGCACAATCATACCCTACCAATGTTATCCTGCAACTCGTTCCATCCACCCATCTCTACATATATCATACAGTCATTTTAAAACAATCTCATTTTTCCATAAACCCCCAAATTAGTTGTGTTTGCCATTAAGCTAGGCCCTACCCCTAAAGCTTGGAGCGTATGCTATATTACACAAACCCAAGCTTACTAAAATTATCTTTGAAACACTAACTTAGGTCAACCAAATGTATGATGATGTTCTTATGTAGCAACAGCCTATGTATGTTATTTATTTGCTTCTCATTCCGTTGAACCCACTTGTGTGCCTGTAGCCACAGGACTATGGAACATGTCAAGAATTTACATTTAGTTCTTGTATAAAATTTTCATACCAACTGTATTTTGTTGACATGACTAGTCCAATATCTTTGTGCAAAAATGTAGGCCTACACAAAAATATCTGATGGATGAATATACTAAACTATACAACTATACTTGAACTGATAAACCCTCACAGTATGTAGAAACACAAATTCATGCTGCTAGGCCTACATTCCTAAAATTTAATTCAGTTTTCACTTCCTTGGCAAGTTCTAAGAATTATTAATTTTACATTTTTCAGACTTGCCTATCTATTATTGTATTTTTTTAATTAATCATCTTCCCACTACGATGTAATTATTTCTGTTGAACCTCACTGAAAACTACTCTTTTGGGTTTTTCATATTAATAAAAAACTATACGTTTTACGACAATAATCAATGAAAACAAAAAAATAACACATTACTTACCAGATAAAACACTGTTGGGGCAGGCGTTCGTATGTAGGCCTACTTCAATTTCCCGAAACACTTTAAGATTGTGTAGCCACTGTCTTTCTTTTTGAAGGTATTCATCTGGTTTTAAAAATAGCGAAACTATTAATTCTCGTCTTTGAAGATATGCAAATACGAATTTAAGTGAAGTCAGTCAAAACACTTGTCACTTCCCACTTGCACTTCACCAATAATTGCCAAGGAATTATGATGTATAATTTTAATAATCAAGTAATTTCCACGTATGTACAAAGTTGATACCTGCATGAAGATGTCGCGAGCACGTTTTCAAAGTTTATGTATTAAAAACACATGGTTACTTGTAAACAAACAGAAACCTCGTCCAAAGATAATCACAGCGCTGCAGTAATTCATTCAGCGGGGTCAGCAGCGCTACATGTAGCGGTCACTTTCAGCGCTGCTGCAGTGCTTTTCCAGCTGAATGTGCCCGATGCTACAGGCACAATAAGGAAATAATGAACCGTGATGATTATTTTTGAAAATTGGTGCTGTAGTACGGTGTGAAAGGCACTACAGTACCAGTTTTACAGTTATTACTACATTGTCACATTAAAGTTTGTATTTCACCACCAAATTCTTTTTCGGTGCTACAAATAATTGAATACTCATTAACACACTTTAACTTCATCATACATTATTCCTCGACAATGTAATATGGGTATGAGGTATATCAGTACAGTTTTTACATTGTTAACTGTGTTTGAATAAGAATATGAAACGAGTAGCACAAAAAATAAAAAAAAAAGAATAAGATCATATCTATTAAAAATATTCGATAACAATTCAACATCTAGTTTTACGTGCAAACAATTATGTTGCCATTTTTAAAGTTAGTATTTTACATTACATTATTTTTTTTTTCCTTTTGTTAATTTTTAAGTCTGCCTCGTGATAGGTTGCTGTAATAAATTTAATTTTTATGTACTCCGTTAATATTATTGCTAACTAAATAATTTACTAGAGTACACGTGACTTCACTTTCCTATAAGCAAACTTGTGTAAATTGCTCGAATTTTCCATTATTTAACGAACATGATATAGTAAGAATGTATGTTGTGTGTGCATGTGTGTGTGCACATACACATTTTGTATTAAATTACCGACATATTTTTTGCTGGATTTGTTGCTACGATTACAAGGGACCAAATGGAGAGCTAATGCCCTGGGTCTCACATAGGCTAGAAACACCACTGAAAACATTGACTGCAATTTGTAAAAATATAACCTAAGTAACTAAGCCGAACAGCACCACACATAGGTAAATTTCTAACATATGAACCTAGCTTTGTTTATTTACCCTGATGCAGTGTCCGGTTAGAGTGAGGTAGAAACGGAGCTGCGTTGGAATGCTCTGGGCGCCACCCGGTTAAGCGTGTAGCCGGGAACACGAGGCTCGCTGGATCGTGGTCTGTTCGTGCCGGCGTGCCCCTCTCTCACCTGGCGAGTCGAAACAGCTGCGGATCAGAAAACACAGGGAGGATCTGGAGAAAACTACACCTTACTTGGACACTTATGGGGCGGTGCACAACCCCATACCCTAGGGCTTTAAGCGAGCCAGTTCCAAATGACGAAACAAAGTAAAACACTGGGCCAGATAGATGCACACACACATTACGTTTCTCGGTGGACGAATCAGAGTCCCGAAGCGCACGACGTCTATCTCGTTTTGTCCGTCGCGGCCGCTGCTTCCAGCCTGCTTTCTTCATGTACTGGCAGAGGTAGGGGGCAGCAAATCCATGTGTCCTGCACCGGCAGATGGCCCGGATGGCAGGTGTCACACCTTGGTGTCAAGTTCACACATGCCTTGCCACTGTCCCTGATCTGCCACACACACTCAGGTATCGCACATCAGCCATTACCAACCAGCGCACACCTGCCACTGACACACTCTGCGAACACCTGCCGCGACCAGGTGCAACTCCACCTAACCTGTGGCCTGGTACGACGACATACGCCCCCCTCCTGAAGACGACTGGTCACGGCAGGTGTGTGCATTCGCTATGTATTCTTCTGCTGGTGTCGCCCCCAACGCCCAAACACTAGGGTCTGCTGTGGGTCGAAGTCTCCGGCGTCATCTCCTGAGTCATCTGGTGGTGCACATCAGGTCTGCTGTTCCTGTCGTGGGTGAGGTCGTAGGTTGTAGGGCTCCCTCCGGTGTCTGTTGGTATGGATCGAGGAAGTAGACTTTGGGGTGCCGGCCGTCGTTAACACCAGCCTGTCCTGGGATGTTGTGGTCTTTATGTCCTGACATTCTGCCACTAGCATCTGTACAGTAGGCATCGATGATTGAGGGCCACCAGCCACGCCCCACTCCGGAAAGCGGCGAACACGAGGACGAAACCAGGCAGGTGCTTGACGTCTGCATTTCCGTTCGTTCCTCGGTTCGGGTTTGACCGCTTCTTCCTGCTTGCCATTTGTGCTAGGCTCGGATGAGTGTAACTGGGGTTGCCTGCTGTGTCGGCGTCGTTGTTGGCATTGAGGCGACTCTTCTGGTTCCTCGAGGTGTATGGTAAAAGTCGTACTCTCTAGTGGTGCATCCAGTTCCCAAACTTCTCGAACAATGGGTTGGAGTCTCGGCTCATCTTCATCAGGCATGGTCACTATTGGTTCGGCTTCCTGCGGCTGTGTTATGGCACCAGGCGTTGACGGGAGAAGTAACGCCAGTCCCGGTGTCTTGTCACATCTGCTTTGCGAGTGTTTGTCACTCTCCTCTTGGAGTGGTGTCTCAGTTTGTGGGTGCTCAGCTGCTATGGTTGTCTGGAGTAGGTCGGAGACAGCGAAGACATATTTCCATTCATCGAAGAGAGCTTGTATTGCTGTCCTGTATTTGGCTGGGACCTCGTTGTCCAGGTCGCCCAGGTGAATTGTGTGTTGGTTGGCATTCAGCCGCCTGTCGACAGCATACACTATTCATCGTTGCCCGGCTCCCACGTGTACCCTCTTCGCCGCGACCTCTATCACTGCTGTTTGTGTCTGCAGCCATGGTTGCCCCAGTACTACGGGCTCACGTAGGCCGTCCACGACCAAGGCTTCAACTTGAGACGTCTGGTCGCATATATTGATTGCCAGGTCGGTTATGCCCTGTGTGGCACTGTGCTTCCCTCTGGTGGCCAGCTGTAGCATGCAGGGTCCAGGTCGGATCTGTGATGGATTAACGAGTATGGATGCGACGAACGTATGGCTGGTAGCAGTATCAACTAATGCAGCAGTTGGTTGGTTGTTGATTTCGATCGGGATGCGGAGTAACTGATCCTCCTCGACTGTTAGTTGTCCCAAAAATAGCTCTGAGTCGGTTTTGGTCGTGTTCAGGTGTGTGGCGATTGACAGCAGGGAGGTCAGCAGCTGGCCTGCCTCCCCTCCTTAGGCGTTTCCCGACGGCAGGCATGTGGCATTCCTAACAGGGCAGTCCCGGTGCCCGTGAAACGTGTTCGCTGGGCAGGTGTGGCACTGTGTCGGTCGAATGTCCTGTCGCGAGAGTTGTGGGGCAGACGCAAGGTCGGCCGACCACGGCACCTCAATCGTGAGTTGTTGTCTTCGGCCCATTGATGTGCCATCGCGCATATTTCTGGTAATGGGGGCCGCCTCGTCCGCCCGTCGTAGTGTCTTTAATGGACGTCCCATCAGCCGATTGACTGCCCTGTCGGTGATGATTGTTAGACGAACGTATCCCTCCACACTTTCACCCTTGACTTCTGCCAAAAATGGTTGGAGTTCAAGTCGCAGACTTGGGGTTATGCTTTTTAGTTTAGGAACAGCTGGATTTTCGTGGCTATGATCCTCTCTGTCGACTCTGTGTCCTTTTGTTGTTATCTATAAAATCGCGCTTGACAGTCTGCTGTAACCTCCGCGGACCCGAACCGATACCGTAGGCCATTCGTGAACTCGTTCCATGTCATTGTTGCATATCCCCATAGTCTCCACCAGTCCTTTTCGGCACCATGCAAGTTGCTAATCAAACGATCAACCCACTCCTCGTACACTACGCCATAACGTAAACACAGTGTTTCGCACTGCTGCAGAAACTGGTCCACGTCCTCGTGCATGTGTCCAGAGAACTCGGGAAGTTTCATTATGTCCCCACTCTGTTGGCGAGTTGTCGCGACAGCTCGACGCACTGTAGTTGAAGCACTAAGGGAGGGTTGATAGGGTTGTAGGTTTGTAGCTTTTGACGTATGACCTTGAAGCGGGGGAGGGGGCCTCGATGACACACAAGTTGCGCAAGCGAACACGCCCTCACCGAATGTGATAAGTTCCGTGGCGTGCGAACATCTGCGGTGAAGTCTTGTTCGACACGTCACACAAGTGGCCATCTCTTTCCCTTGTCTGTCACAAGTTGGCGAGTCACATACTTCGGCCTGCCTTGGCGGGGTCTGGTCGATAAGCTTCTCCACTTTCACGGTTGGGTTCCCCTTTCGGTTCTCCATGGCACATGTGCAGCACTATTGCAGTACTTCTCCGAAAAGTAAATCAGGGAAGGCTGGTAATCCACACCTTACACGCTACTTGCTGCTCATTATGTGCGAGGGTTCGATTTCTGTCTAGATCTAGCTCCTTGTATTGTTTCCTGCTGTCGCTGACGTGCGGGCTGTGATGTAGCTGGATAAACAATGCAAATGTGGCGATCCTGTAGTGAAGTGTCATCTTCCAGTCCTTCTCTGTGTAGGTTGTACGCCGATATACACTGCGATATTCACACCAAAGTGTTGGGCGCCATGACGCCGTGTCCGGTGAGAGTGAGGTAGAAACGGAGCTGCCATGGAATGCTCTGGGCGCCACCCGGTTAAGCGTGTAGCCGGGAACACGAGGCTCGATGGGTCGTGGTATGTTCGTGCCGGCGTGCCCCTCTCTCACCTGGCGAGTCGAAACAGCTGTGGATCGGAAAACACAGGGAGGATCTGGAGAAAACTACACCTTACATGGACACTTATGGGGCGGTCCACACCTTCGTACCCTAGGGCTTTAAGTGAGCCAGTTCCAAATGACGAAACAAAGTAAAACACTGGGCCGGATAGTTTCACACTCACGTTACCTTTCTCGGTGGTCGAATCAGGGTCCCGAAGCGCACTACATCTCAAAAGTTTTGTCCATCGCGGCCGCTGCTTCCAGACTGCCTTCTTCATGCACTGCTAGAGGAAGGGGGCAGCAAAGCCATGTGTCCAGCACTGGCAGATGGCCGGGATGGCAGGTGTCACACGTTGGTGTCAAGTTCACACATGCCCTGCCACTGTCACTGATCTGCCACACACACTCAAGTATCGCACATCAGCCATTACCAACCAGCGCACACCTGCCACTGACACACTCTGCGAACACCGGCCACGACCAGGTGCAACTCCACCTGGCCTGTGGCCTGGTACGACGACAACCCATTCTTTTTTTTTTTTGCTTTACAGTATTCTATAGCAAGCCCCTCACCTCTGCACTTCTTGCACCAATATTTACATTCTTTTTAAACTAACTATATATTTTGCTGCTAATTGTAGCTATTTTCATAGGTCTGTATGCTGTCATGAAAGGATATATAAACATTTATTTTTTTTCTATTGTGAAGTTTCCACCCTGGTCATTTTTATCTGTTCGAGAACGACAGGCCACTACAGCAGTTAATTGAATGAAAGTTCAACAAATTCTTCATTTGCAGAGTCCCAAAGATGCATAATCCCTTGGGACAGTTTTACACAAATTTTTGAAAACTGTGACAGTGATGTGGAGGCCGACAACCCGCCACCAAAAAAAAAACAGAAAAAATTACAAACAAAGACAACAGTCAAGGATGACGACTTGCACTCAAGTCTCCGCATCACCGTTGACTGTTTACGGACAAGTTCACAAAGAATGTCAAACATGCCTCAGGAAACTGAAGACACACTTTTTGCACAGGCTATATCAACAAGTGTGTCAAATATGCTTACAAACTGTGATCCTCGCCACAAGGCAAGAATTAAGATTATGAAGTAATAAAAAATGATTTTGCCAGCACGTCTTGACCAGTAAAATTGTAGTTTGTATAAACAAAATAAATTAAATTAAATTTGTAAATGTTTTTTTTTATTTCTGAAAAAAACACTATGTGTTTGATGTTTTTATTTATTTATTTATTGTGTGAGCATGCCGTAGACCCCGAGTATACAGCCGTTAGGGCAGGGGTATGGCATTTGTCAGTATGACATAGTAGTACATAATTCAACACAACAATTAACAATAACAATATTTACTAGACGTGTAGTAGATTATGGTTAGCAAACAGTCTATCCTGGAACAATGCAATTAACGGAACAGTACACAATACAAAATGTTACAAGCAATACATGTACAATTTGATATTCGAATATTGGGTAACATTATGCCTATGACCGGTAGGGAGTATTCAAATAGTAAACTGTATAAGCATCTTTTATAAAATTATTACTGTATTTAGATATTATTCAATTGAGTAGAAGGGGTATGTATTAAGGAAGCATTTTAGCCTTCTTCTGAAGAGTTTTGAGTTTTACTGGCATAGGGTTTTGTAGTCATCAGGCAACTTGTTGAACAAATTTATACATGAATAGTAAGCCCCTTTTTTAAAAAGTTGTAGATGATGTTCAACTGGTCATCTAAACTGAGACCTAAAAATTTAGTATGCCTACTAGCTTCGGTTTGGTGACCTTTATACATAACTATGGTATAGGCCGTTCGGAATAAAGTGAACATTAAATATTTAACCTTTGAAAAATATATCACTAGCTGTTACTACATACAATTCAACATTACCGATAGTCACTTTACTGCTTGTATGGTTGGCAACGAAATAACACAACATAGTTCCGTGTTTAAATACAACAATACTGAAACAAATTCAACCGACAGCGATATAATTGTATATTATATAATTAATAAACCGTAAAATGGGGTGAATAGGGACGCTGGGGTAAATAGGGACAAAATTTCAAATCAAAAGTTCCAGTACGCAGTTTTAAATCAGAGTTTTTCCTAAAGGTTGGCAGTTAACGATTTAACAAAGAGTTATTGTACTGAAATATAATTAAATTTACAATAAAGTTCTAAGCTAGGAATCTGTTTCAAATTTTGTCCCTATTTGCCCCATTTTACGGGACTTATTTTTTTACCAAATTATGTATGTACCTATCGACTGAACAATTTATCTTACACGCGCAAACATAAAGTGACGTGTCCCAGGAGGTTAGACTTTTTCCGTCGTTAGCCGTTACACGCGGAAAGATACGAATTGGCTGGAAATATAACTTTAGCAGGGCTTTTTCTAGTGCTCACTTTATTCCGAACTGCCTATAGGTTGTTCCTGCATAGGCTTATTACTTGCATGGAACTGTAAGACCTTGGTTTTTTCTACATTAAGCATGAGTTTATTAGTGGCAAACCATTCTGTTAGTTTTGTGAAGACTATTTTGATCTTGTTGTATAAGTTATTTAAGTATGTACTCTTTATGAGTAGGCTAATTTCGTCAGCAAATAGGACTACTTTAGCTTGACAACCCATTATTAAAGGCAGGTCATTTATAACAATGAGGAAAAGTAGTGGCCCCAGAATGGAACCTTGAGGAACTCCATTAGTCACTTTATCCCAATTAGAATGTACAGAACTACCATATAGGTTGCCACAAAGGGCCAATTTCTGTTTCCGGTCTGATAGATAAGATAAAATTCAATCATACGTGCTACCTCTTATTTTGTTTAATACATTTGAAATTTAAGACTTTAGTTCAAAAATTGCTTGAGTGGTGGAAACTCCAGTTTAAATCCATATTGGTTACTTTTTAGTAATTTATATTTATTTAAATGAGAAAAAATTCTATTGTAAAAGTTTTTTTCACAAATTTTAGCAAAAGTTGGCAACTATTCAATTGGTCCGTATTTGTCAACACAATTTTTATCACCTTTTTTATGTATAGGACTTATTATTGCAAATTTCAGTCGATCAGGACAATTCCCTGATGTCATGGAATGATTTATGACATGACATAGTGGTATATTGATTATATTAATACATTGTTTTAAGAGTTTACTGCTTATTTAATCAAAACCATGTGAAGATTTTTTGATCAATGATCTGGTTACTTAACAAATCTCGTGAGGTATTGTTTCATTTAGTATTATATTAGGAAAAGGTACTGTGTAAGTATTTCTGACAAATTCATGTGTCTCATTGGAGAGACATATTTTATTAACAATATTTTCAGCTGTTGTTATGAAGTGTTTGTTAAAAATTCTATTGACTCCAAAAGGTTCATCACACTTTACACCGTTTTCTTCAATAGTGGCATGGGTATTGGAATGACGTTTTTTCCAACATGTTGGTTAATGATGCTCCATGTTGTATGAGCTTTGTTGCTAGGAGAAAGTATTAGCCTATCATTGTACACTTGTTTAGCTTTGATTGTGACTTTTTTTTCAATACTTTACAATATTCATTCAGAGTGGCATCATTAGTTGTTTTGCAATCTTGATATAGCAGAAAATATCATGAAACTTGTTAAATTTAGTATCAGGATCAGTATATCTATGCACCTCTGTCCAATCAATTTCATTTAGCATATACCTGAAATAGATTATTGTTTGATTACTAATAATTCTTGTTTTGTACGAAGTAGTGTAATTACATACAAGTGTGTTACTTAATTGTAAAATATGCATATCATGGGCAGAGAGCGTATTATACAAAGACATAATCTGTAATGAATATTTATAAGATTTACTAATAATAAGGCTGTAAAGTGTTGAACTACAGCTGTTCCCTATACTCGTTGGAAAATGTACAGTATGTACTATGTTTAACGTATCCAGTAGAGAAATTAATTGTTGAAGTTGCTGATTATCGGTTGAAAATTTTATATTGAAATTACCACATATAATGAAATGTAAGTTATTTCGGTATAATTTACTAAGTATGCATTCCAAACGATTAATGAACTTAGAAAAGATGCCTGAAGGGGTTCTATACATAACATTTCATATCAGCTCTTTTTCATGTGTGTTAATAATACCAGATGCACATTCAAAATCCTTTTCGATGCAAAAGCCTTCTAAATCAACCTCCTCAGAAGCCAGGTTGCTTATTATATACAGGCACATCCCTCCTCCCAAAGAATTATTTCCTGAAAATTTAGGAACCAAAACAACCTGCAATGTTAAATGAAGAAATCAGATCATAACTCAAATGGTGTTTACTAATGCATATAACATGTATATCACCATGTACTTCATTTTTAATTATCAATAGGCAACAAAAAATCATCAAATTTGTTTCTTAAACTGTGAATATTCTGATGAAATACTGATATTTTGTCGGCAAAGAATTTTGTTACATGTAACCATGCACAAGTTAAACTCGAAAGTTTTGTAAATAAATCCTGGCTTTACAGCTATACGTTAAAGTACATTTTAACAGGGAAAATACACAGATTATAGAAAATTCAATAGGAAACAAGGTTTATTACAAAATTTACGTTAATAGTATTATACAATGTGTATTGGAAAGTAGATTAACATTCAAGTATAGACAAATTTCGTTTTGTACTAATCCTGCAAAATCCAAATTTTTCTAATTTATTTCTGCATTCTGTTGTAAGTCTGTGGACTAGTTATTTAAAGTAAGTATGCTTCTGAAACACATATCATTATCATACAAAACAAACATTCTTATTCCTAGTATTCTTTGCACACATCGCTATTTTACCTTTTACCTTAATTGAAAACTTGGTAAACTGTAATACATTCTTTAGACTTATACATTAACAGTGAATGTTTTCAAACACATGCAACAGTTTAAGACTTTTAAAATGTATTAATTTGAAATAACTTTCACACTAAAGTGAGAAAATAAGCAAAAAATTTGTTTAGTGTAATCAAAAATATACACAGGGCCTTCCATACCTATTACTAATACCACAAAAAATTGTTTTAAAGCTTGTTTACAGGAAAGTGGACCCTTATTAAACCTTTGTTATTTATTTCCTGCAAGCCAATTTGTACAGTTCCTTCACATTTTTACTTAAACAATCTTTAGAGTAAAAACACAGTGTATATACCGGTATTTAATCATCACACTCAAAAGTTAACAGGCTACAATTTTAAAAATTACTCATTCTTGTGTCTTACAAGTGTGCCTTAAAAAGTGTTGAATTAACAGTTTGGAATATAAAACAGCTCAAAATTTTAATTAGTTCTGACCCCTGATAACTTACACAATATGTTACATATTACACTGCCACGACTGATGTGTGCATATTGCCATTCGATGCTGTGTTCTGGAGACAAAAATAGTCTTTCAGTCTATCACGCTGCTGGACTGCCATACAAGTCATGTAGTTAGAAACCCATTTGTGGTTTTCCAAGCAGTGTGACACATCATCATTCCTGAAAGTACCTGGCACCACATGTCCATCTCCACCAACAGTATCTACAAACTCTGCAGGGCAGTACCGTCACATGGATGTTTCATGAACTTTGATGTAGTTGTGCAGGCACTCTGTGGCAAGAACAATGTGTTCAGCAGTTGCAGTCGAACGATGCGCCACCGAGTAACACGAATTCCGAATGCACTTTCAATTACCCTACGGGCTCTCGAGAGTCTGTAGTTGAAAATACGACAATGATCGTCCAAATTCCTCCCAGGGTAGGGTCTCAAAATGTGACTTTTAAGAGGGAATGCCCTATCACCAAGAAGACAGTAGTTCATGTTTTCATGTGTATATGGAAGATTGCCTTCTCTGGGTGCATTAATTGCTTGTATCCTGTTTTCTAATAAAGCTTGGCCAAAAGTTGACATTCCCAAAACACTTGCATCACTTTCACTTCCATATGCACCAACGTCAACAAAAGTGAAGTTATATTTGGCTTCACACACAGCCATTAGCACCAGACTATGAAATTTTTTATGATCTGAGCCAGAATTGTGAGGGGCCTGAATTTGCACATGTTTCCCATCCACTGCACCAAGCCATATGGGAAAATTCCAATTTTCCCAGAAGTCTTTTGAGATCTTCAGCCATTCTTCTCTACGAAGTGGGCGGAGGTAAACTGGGCGAAGTACTTCCCAAAGTACAACACAAACTTCACTTATGCCCACTGATGCTGTTGTATGTCCAATGTGATAAGAAAATGCAACATTTTGCATGGTACTGCCTTGCGACAAGTATCTATAAAAAATCATTTTAGAGACGACATATGCAAAGTAACTAATAGTTTTTATACATAGACATTATTAACCAACAGCATTTTACATCAGTTTTAGTCCACATGAGTTTTAAAAAAAATCTTACGGGAGGGCAAGTTGGAATTTGGAGGTGCAGGAGCTGGAGAAGGTGCAAATATGGGTGAAATATAAATGGAGAAGGCAAAACAGGCTGGTGACGACGAAGGGAACCTTTGGTTGTCTAAGATGCTAACTAGGGTGGACCCATTGAAGGAAAGTAGAGTGGAAAGACTAGTAAGGATGTACAGGATGGTGAATGGAGAGGGAGGCTAGGGTGAATTAGGCTACCTGTTAGCTAAAGGAAAAGTGTAGAGGAAAAGCAAATTACAACAAGATGATCCAGGTGACGAGGAGCAGAACATGGTAGGCAGTCAATAATTAGGAGATTGGTGGGGGACTGAAATTTGTTTTCGGAAGAGTTGATTTTGGTGAGGGGTGTTGAAAAGTTTACGAAGATCTTGTTAGGTGATTGAAGAAGAAGTTAAAGCTTGCCATCTGCCCAATTGCAAGTTATTGTGTAAAATTTGTGTAAAGAGGTTTGTAGTTTATAGTAGGCCTGCAACTTGCTCAATGTATTTTTCAGTGTGAGTTTTTTTTAATTATCAGATAGTGACATTAATTACTGTGTTTCAGTGTAATCATGGTTTGGACTACAATGTATAGTGGAATTAATATGGTCACACACTTGTGGAGCACATTACAAATGAAAGAAATTAATCACTAATAATTAACTTAATGTTTGTTTCCCTACATTGATGTTACTGTAAATTGGTGGACTTGTAAGCAAAAAAAAATTTAATTAACTGTTACTAATAGCATGTAAGCAAAATATCTTGTGGGAAACAACTGTCTGCAAATTTTTAAAATCATTTCACTAATGTTCACAAGTAACTCTACTAGCTACTATAGGAGATTTGAACTCATACTTCAAAGTAAAAGCAAGTTTCATCTCTGGAGTCAGGGCTCTGCTGTGTTGTTTTTCCAAATGATGTGAAACAAGATTCAACTGCTTGTCGAAGGTTTCGACGGTCATACGAGTGCACGAAAAAAAAAAACCTTCTGGATCATCCTTTTTAACTTTTTTAAGGTAACAGAATTGACTTTTGATAAGTCGTTCCCTGTTGCATGGTCGAACTTGCCAGCGCCGTTTTCGCCTTTTCTTTTATTTTTCAGTATCATAGCACATGATACAATCGCTATAACAGCTGCAGATATTGATACTTGTGCTGTCACATCCATTTTTGTTCACGAATCGTCAACCGTTATGGAATTTTATAATACAACTACTTCTGAAAAAATTATTGAAGCTAACCTTCATTTCTTCTTAAAACATTATACACTGCACGGAAGAAATAAGATAACAACATAAGAACAGAAACATTAACAAAATGAAATTTTGTTCGGTAGTTATACAATTAGAATCTGTTACGTTGGCAATTGCTTATGTCTTGCGATGTTTATAATCTAGCAATATTTTCTTACGTTCGTTGCATTTAAGCATTGTTGCATTCTTGCATCGTTACGTTTTTTTATAAACTTGGCCTAACGGTTTTAGCCCGAAGACCAGTCAAATGGGTGAAGTGAAGTGCTACATCGTGGTCTGTTAACGTTCGTAGTGATATGAATAAAGGCCGATTCACAATGAAGTTAACATGGAGCTTCTTACGTTACCTTTACATTACTGCTGAGTTCAGATATAGGTCGCGCTGCAGTGTTTTCACACCGAATTATCAGTGACGCAACAGTAATTTTTCTGCGTCGAAGTTGAGCCAACTTCAACTTAACGTAAAGGTAAAGGTAATAGCAGCCAATCAGATTCGAGAATCATTTATATGTCGTTTGATTTCAGTACTGATAACAATTTATTTTGCAGCGTTTGGAAGAGAGCATTTATGTGAAGAATGGATGTCGAGAAATTACTTTCTTGCGTACGGGAACATGCATGTTTATATGATAAAGCAAAACCAGAATTTAAAAATCGAAAATTAAAGTATTACCTGGTGGCGCAGATAGGTGTTAAGTTAGGCGTGACTGGTGAGTTTGATTTATTTTATCTCCGACCCGTTTTTAAATGTATATTAGCGGTAGTAATCTCGATTGGGACATTCATGTATAAATTGAAGGGTAAATATTAAGAAAATATACTGATCGTGTACCAGATAAACTAATGATTTTAAGGCATAGTTTATTAATGAAAATTGTTTATAGAAGTTAGCAGTAGTCGTACGCAAAGAAAATTTGTAATATTTTTAATCGAAATTTTTCGTTTTTCTGTAGATGAGGTTTATTTTTTACTATTAACTTTTCCTTCTTTCATTCGTTAAGGTTAGGTAATCTAACCTAATTTAACCCAACAAATAACAGAACATTTTGGAGTTGGTAAACTACCATTAGCTTTATGTACGACTGCTTCTAACATCTATAGAAACATTTTTATTAATAAACGATGCTTTTAAATCATTAGTTTGGCTGGTACATGATGAGTAGTTATTCTAGATTTTTACCAAAAAAAAATATATATTTTTTCATTGTACCTGTTTGTATTCCTGTATTATTGTGGCTGAATTTTATAGGTGATATCTGCCAGACAAGGTGGAAGTCGCTTCGTGAGAGATATGCCTAAGAAAGAAAATTGGTGAGCGGTCAAAGTGACTCTGCCTTCATGTGGAAGGCAAAATGGGAATATTTTGATTTACTGCTATTCCTTGACGACCACATAAAACCTCGCAAGTAAGTAGAGCTGAAGGAAAACTGTAATAACTCAGATGAGTTTTGAAAAGCTTTGGAATAGGCCTTCTAGAAATTTTTGTTTGCTGTGAAGAAGGGCAGAAGAAGGTAGGGAGTGTATGTACTGTTAGTGCCTGAAATTGTGTTCTTATGTTTAGGTTAAAATGTGTTTCAGCATGGTGGTAAAATGAATTTTTAAATTTAATATTACAATAGATTTTGCATAGGAAACAGCATACACACAGAGACAGAACCTGCGCACAGTACAGAGCTGCAAACTATAAATGAAACAGCACACACACACAGAGACAGTGGATATTCTTGTTTGATCGAAAACAAGCTATGCTGGTAAATAATACCTGTGTGTGCTGGTATCACTGATTCTTTCGTAAATAGCTTTTTTGTTTATCTTATAATACAAAATCAAGTCAACTAATTTTCTTTAAATTGCAGTAACTGTTATATACCTTGAAAACAATTTAATTCGAACAAATCAATTTACTAAAATTCGCACAAATATTTAAAAAGGTTAGTGCCTATATTACCACCTCCTGATAAAACTGGCTGGTTACTATCTGCTGAATAGGCTATCAGCAACTTATAATCAGCCATTGTGTATTACGACCTCTGAATAGTAACGGGATAGCTATCAGGTAGTGTATCTTCAGCGGGCAAAGCTCAGCATAAGCGCTTTACGCTGCACACATTCAGCTGCCATCACTGGCTACCGCTGTGCTGCAGCACATCCGCAGCAGGTTGCAGCGAAAGAATACTCGCTGCGAGTCCGCTGCAATTAGAAGACTGTTTTGATTTGAAACGGCAAAATGGCGATGTCTGTAAATAAACGTTTTGTTTAAGTGGATAATAGCGAAATATTTAGGGATGTCAAATTCAACAGTAAAATATAGAATATGTTTAAATTGTTCTCCATCTGTGCTAATAATACCGTCTTTTCGTAATCTTATTAAATGTTAACTACGTGGGG
Organism: Medauroidea extradentata; assembly: GCA_003012365.1. Lineage (NCBI taxonomy): Eukaryota > Metazoa > Arthropoda > Insecta > Phasmatodea > Phasmatidae > Medauroidea > Medauroidea extradentata. Next base: position 15,771 of record PNEQ01013287.1, read on the forward strand.
AAAATGTATGGGCAAGCTTGTGGCTAGTGTAGAAATCGCGCGGTAATGTTTGTAAACTAGAAATTGGTGTATTGAGCAATGCTGACAGTATATAGGGATATATAAGTATTATTTTCAGGCATCGTGCTTGAAAATAGATGATCCATACATTAATAAATTCCGCGTCTATGTAGGAGACTCGTAGGTTAGATTTGTAAACATGCTGTCCAAATCTTCAGTACTCGTAGATCACAAATTCATTAGTTTTCTGTGTACATCAAAAATGTTCAAAAGTTTACAATGCTTCATTTAAAGCCTGGGTTCAGAATGTAGAGGACAAGGACGGACTATGTTGACTGTTTTGGTTATAATACAATAGTAAGCCTGCTGTGGTCAACTGTATAAAATAAAACAGTATAGATACAGGCTTACAACTGGGCCTCAATCGAGTGGAAAGCACCTCTTGGAATACTTACTTACTCCACCTCACATACCAGACATTCCCTGAACTACCCCACCCTCATTGTCACCAATTCCCCCTAAAATCTTTACACTCCCAGACCTTGTCATTCAAACCCCATGAAACTTTCTGCTACTCGTATCTATAGCCCTGTAGAACAACCTAGTTAAGTACTCATTTAACGTTCCCCACCCTCAAACTCCATCCACCCTTTTATACATCCTCTCCAGCCTTTCTAATCTTCTGTCATTCAGAAGGCTCAACCCAACTCCTTTAACAGTATAAGTGGTCTGAATTTTTTTCGTCCTCACTCTCAACTTCCCCATTTATTTGTTATCTTGCTACCATTCTTTGCACCTATTTCCCATACCTTCATCTCCTCTTCCATGTATGAGTACTAGACTGAAGCAGCATACTTCAATAATTGCCTAATCATTGTCTTATAAAGCCTTCTCCTTCACATCCTCACCAACTTCCTAATAGATTTTTACCAGCATAACAATAGGTCGTTCGGAATAAAGTGAGCACTAAAAACTTAACCTTTGAAAAATATCACTAGTTGTTACTTCATATAATTCAACAGTATGTGTAGTCTCCTTACTGCCTGTACGGTTGGCAGTGAAATTACGTAATATAGTTCCGTTTATTTTCCTATTTAAATACAGCTATACTGAAACAAAATCAACCAAAATAGATATAATTGTATACTGTACAATTAGTATACTATTTTTTTATCAAACTTTATACGTACCTACCGACTGCACAATTTATCTTACACATGCAAGCGTCACACAAGTGTCCAGAGAGGTTAGAGATTTTCCGTCGTTAGATATTACACGCAGAAAGATACGAATTTTCTGAAAATAGATAATTAACAGGGCTTATTTTAGTGCTCACTTTATCCTGAATCACCTATAAGGCCATTTCCTTTTTTGATACTGCTCTCTGCTTTCATAGTCTGTACCAGAATCATCACCATCCAAGTACTTGTTTTCTGAAGCTTTCCCTATCTCCTACCGTTTGTACATGCCGTAATATCTTGCTCTCTTTCTTGTGGACCTACTATGCCTACCAAATATTTATTTTCGTTTATTCCTCACTGTCCACCCACTCGCTCAATATCCTCCTGTAACTGATTCTGCCCTCCCTATACACAATCATATGCAAACAGCCTCATTTTACCAGTCACCATTGCCACCAGAACACATACTGAAATAGCAAAAACACAGGGGCCCAGCACACTAACATATGGAACTCTTAACGTAAATTCCCCTTCCTACATTAAGGATTCCTCCGCTTTCACACCCACGTATTCGTCCCTTCAGGAAGTATATTGAGCCAACCAGCCCCTTGCTGTCCAGTTTCCATATCAGTGTTCCAAGAGGGAGCGTAACAAAGGTTTTTTTCAAAATAAATAAAGCAGGAAGCTCCTTGCTTCCCCTCGTTAACCACCAGTAACTGAATCCTCCAGTAGCCCTGCCAGCTGCATCCCTCTTAATGGATTGTCAACGAGTTTTTTTAAGCCTGGTGACAATAACTTCTATTTTTTAACCAAAAGCATTGAAAAAATTTGAGTCAATGTGCAGTCACAGGATGAACAATACTGTGGATGCATTTTTAAAAATAATGTATCATTCGTCAGCAAAAAAATATTTTGCTTATTTTCATGACAAAAAACATGATACGGTACTTTGAAAGATGAAATCTAAAAAATTGTTCAGTACATTTCTACCAAAATATTTAGCTACAAATTATAAAAAATATGTGTCAAAACTGCGGAGCAAAATTTTTATGATTATTAGGTAGCAATAAAAAAATATTTTCAAAATCACTGCAAAACTCGGTAACAAAGCCTTAAAACTGTACTAGTACTATTGTAGGTGCACATTACAGTGATCAACACAGAGGCCAAGATGGTTTGTATTTCAGGTTTATGAATAACTAAGTTTACAGCTCTGTTACTAATTTGTGTGAAATAAATATTAACCTACTTTCCATGTGGCAAAAAAATCTAAAAAAATTATCACAAATTATCTTTTTTATAAGTCAAATTTTATCTGCCAACTCACAACACAGTTAAGTAGAGATGAGAGCATAAACATTAATCTACCATCATCACTTGGCAAAACATGAAAGGGGAAAATGAATGTGAACAAGGCAACTAATAAAAATAGCTTGACATTTGCAATTGCATTAATGCCTTGTGGTAATTTCATCCAACCCCATCACTTACTTCTCAGGCCCTTCCTAACATTTCTAACCTGCTTCACTGTAAACAACTCCACAATTAAATTCCACTCAGTCACCTACCCCCAATTCATAGATTGCAAACTCCATTCCACTTTTCTCCAAACACAAATTTCCACGACAAAGCTGCAAAAATGTAAATTATTCTGTAACGTTTCAGTTAAGTGTATGGAGGGTACAGAGTTAAAACATTGATATCTATAATCAAATAAACCATCATTCAAAAACCGACCAACATAACATTCAATTTGCAATTAGGCTGACGCCAGGTAGCAGTTGTCTTCCATAGCTTCATCTCAAGAGTCCAACCTATGTAA
>PNEQ01013288.1:0-18770 GCA_003012365.1 Medauroidea extradentata
AAAAAAAAAAAAAAAAAAAAAAAAAAAAAAAAAAAAAAAAAAAAAAAAAAAAAAAAAACGTAACAGATTAGCAGAAAGGGCAGAAAACGTACTTGAAACAGCATCTCAATATAGTGTGTTTGGATGTACTTATCAAAATTAAATATTACAAGTGTGTACAATCAATAAACAAGCATCTTTTACAAATTATGAAAAACAATCTGATGTTGAACATACTGGAAATGAAAGTGAGAACCCAGTATATCCAACATATGACCCAAATGAAGGACATTGTGGTGTTCCAAATTGTAATACAGAAGTTTGGAGTTCATGCCATAGATATTTGGATCTACTATGCTATATGCCACTTTATAAACTTAGGTTCATGCACAAACCTCCACTTACCACTTAATGTACATAGGAAAATGTCCCACAATCATCAGTCTCGACTGACAGTGCCATTGGATATCCAACTACCTGAAAAATTTGTTGCTGAAGGGTCTCGTAGGGAAGAAGGAGCACTGCCTATAACAACGAAGCCACGAGAAAACAAAAGAGAAGTAGCACATGAAAGGTGAAGCAAAGGAATTGAGTATACTAGTCCTAACACCGACAAGACTGTTCCTACCAGAACACTGAAGCCGACTTGCTATGGGATTTCATGTACCAAACTAGGCAGACAGTGTTCTACTTTCTCAGAAGACGAAAGGAAAAAGATTATCTCTGCATATTATAGTACAGCAAACTTACAACTTCAAAGAGAATATATTGTCCGATATGTGAAAAGGGAAGTAACAAAACAAAAAACCTCAAAACAAGAAATATCCAGATGAAACATGAGCCAACATTATTATTTACCTAAAAAGGGTGGGCACAGTGTAATGGCTTGTAAGACCATGTTTCTTAATACTCTTAGTATTTCTGAAAGAACTATGCGCACAGCTTTGGAAAAGAAGGAGGAATGTGGCACGATAGAGACAGAGAAACGTGGAGGCAGACCAGAAGCACTGCATGAACAAGACCAAGAAAGAAGGGAAGCTATACTAAGACACATTTCAAGATTCCCGCGCATGGAGTCCCATTACAGCAGAAAAAGCTCCATGCAAGAGTATTTACATTCTGATTTGAACAAACAAAAAATGCGAGATATGTTTGTTCAAGAGCATAAATAGCAAAATATAACAGCCTTCTACAAAACCTACTGTGATGTTTTAAAAACACAAAGTTTGTCGTTTTTCCACCCCAAAAAATACAAATGTGGCCTGTGTGAAACATACCGGAAAGGTGATGCTGACAAGATGGCAGAGATGCAGACAACACTGGATGATCACCAACGCAAAAACAGGCTGTCAGAGACAAGAAAAAGGAAGCCAAATAAGACCCTGTTCCTAAGAATATGTGTGCAACATTTGACATGCAACAAGTCATATTTTTACCAAAAACAAATGACAGCATGATATTTTACAAACGTCGACAGGCCAATTACAATCTAACAATACATTACCTGAAATCGCAGCAGCGTCATTGCTTTACATGGCATGAAGGTATGGCGAAACGAGGTTCATATGAAGTTGCAACGTGTCTTAAACATTATCTTCAGGAACGAAACAATGATGGAGCCAAGAATGTTACATTGTTCTCAAATGGCTGCCCAGGCTAGAACAAGAATTCCATTGTCACTACTATGCTTCTTCATTTTGTCTGTAACTCAAGGAACATCGACAAAATATCCCTGCATTTTTTTTTAGCCATATCATGAACAAAACGAAGGTGATTCTGCTCATTGTTGCATAAACACAGCTATTGAAGCTGCCGGAGACTTGAACGTACCATTACAGCTAGTCTCAATTTTCCGACTAGCGAGGAGAAATAATCCATATGTAGTCCATTCGCTGCAGACTGGTGACTTCTACGACTACAAGACCTTGGCACATGATGTACGCATACTGGCTGTGAGGATTGACGACGAAGGTGATCCAGTAGATTGGACTTCTATGCGTCAAGTTATGGTTCAGAAAAGTCACCGCACCAAGGTTTTCTTTGCAGACTGCCACTTAGTTAGAATTGAAAATTTAATTATCAACGCTGTATCCTTCATTATAAACATACTTTAAACTACTTAGCAGTATAAAGTGCTCTGATAATACTTTTTATTTAGTGTGTACATCCAGTGTTCCTGCCAGTGATGTGTAATAAATATATAATGCTATGTGTTCCACATACACTTGCTGTGTATGAGTGGAGGCGAACCACAAATCACGATGTCTGAAGTTAAACAGGTTGTTGTATGTATGGCGTAACTAAATATTACATAATATGTTTCCTTTTTATAGGAAAACAAAGAGGTGTATCTCTCTTTTTTTTAGTAAATATATAGCTATTTAAAAATATTTTGGAACAATGTTTGCATATCCATAAAGATGCATAGTTAAACTATAATTATAACTCTCTTCAATCGTGGTAACTTCAAACACTTTGGCACAGCAGTAAAATTAATTCCAACAAAATCTTTGAAGGACTCTCCTGGAAAATGAAGAAAAGTAAGATACGCCACTTTGTCTTCATAGCAACGAATTAATATAAGCACGAGTATTTCGCGTATTCATCAGGTAGCAACATAGACGTCTTAGTTCTATACATTCACTGGCCACAGTTGAATATTCATTGGCTTCTAACCACACAAGCTGGTACCACGTGATATCACCACCAGTTATTTCCTTATTTATTACGGGTTTGCAGTTGTCAAATGTGTATCAAAACAACAGTCGTTCCTTCACAATAATGATAGTGAAGTATACGTTATTAATGTTTAACCTGACCTGGAATCAATAAGAGAAATAATCGCGCCTCTAGTAATTAATTTTCTGTAGTCGTTCGCTAAATGCCTACCAGTGTATAAGCCGTTGTTGACACCCCACAACATATTTACTAATGTTAGGTTTTTTTAGCATAGGGGCTTGGTTACGATAACTTTTTATTGGACTATTCCAATCGAAGAGTTACAAAAAGGACTGTGGTTTAGGTTCGTTTGTAATCGATGTGATCAACTGCGCCATTGCGCTGTACTTGGAATAACATGTCACAGGATATTGTTAGAATTCTTATCGCATTGTGATAAGTTAGTAACAATGCTCCAGAGCGGGACTCGGGAAAACGAAAAATGGTTATAGGTAATGTAATGAACATAAAGCCTTTTGCAGCACTCTGCCATTGCAGAAAATCACAAGTGAGTAAGTAATGTATTAAAAGAATGTGAAATCCACTTTCTTCATATGTTACGATATTGTACTTTATATAAACAAGATATTTATTTTAAAAAAAACTACTATTACAACTATACATAACCAACAAATTTCTGTGATATTTTTTCCATTTTTAAAAAATGGTCTTTTGTCCTCAGTTTGTTTAAATAGGAGGTGAATATGTACCACATTTTGAGTTCTATTCCTGTAAGCCGCTTCATCAAATATGAGCAATTATTTTCAGTCATTCATTGTCGGTATATTTGCGAATCCTTTGCAAGAGTTCAGGAGAATATCAGATACTTCATAAACACCTAACTTAAGTTTTGGAAACTTGCATATAGCATGCAAAAATGTTTTTGTGTTAAAGCTATTGCATTAAATATACGTTATTCTGGTATAACAACATGCTGTAGTATTTTTAACTGCCAATAACGTGTCGAAAGAAAGATTTCATTTAACTACAATTTCGTTTTTTGTGTATATTTACTCGGTTAAACACCGTGCGGATAAAAAATACATAAATTGTATTCCATAACTATATATCATCCGCAGTCAAATCACAAAAAAAAATTAATAAAAAAAACAACGAATTGAATAACCAGGCAAAAATACAACAAAATCTAAGAAAACTCAAGACACCACAATAAAGGAAGTATAGGCAGTACGTGTATATATATATATATATATATATATATATATATATATTGTTACGCACGAAACAGGATGACCCAGCGACGTTGTTACAGACACATTTAAGACTAGACGATACAAATGCCGCAGACAAAATGAACGTTTTTGTACCATTTCTAAAAGAATATTTTAGTCGATGGTTGATACTTTCAGCTATAAAAACGTCACAAAAAGTTGGTCTGAGAATATCTACTGTGTTACTCTGTCCCTTCACTTATTGCCTGTGTCTTTTATGAGGTGTAACTTAAGACAAGCAGTTTAGTAGGACTAAATATCTCGTTCACATCTATATAGCATACAGACAGAACTAGGCTACCCGGAACACTATCTCGTTAATAATCTTCGCCGTCTAAAATATACATATTTGACATCAGAGATGTGTCTTGAGAAGATCACGGGCTGCTCGTCCATGCCAGCCAATCTGCATGACTCAAAGACCAACGAGGAAGCATTAACATTGTGTGTGATGCTGTTACACGCTGCTTCACAGACGAATAAGCCTGCGCTGGTGAATGTAGGTGGGTGGGAGATGCAGAGAATGTGTCAGTAGGCGTCCCCAGTAAGACTGTCTGAAAGGAAGCTGGGCCCAACCAAAAGACGTGCGGCAATGCTGGTCCAGACTGCGACAGGCGGCTGGTGTCCAAGTAGTCGAACATGTATTAGTTTGCCGTTCTCATCTCTGTTCAGCGGATAACTGTTATCCCCATAGAGAAAGCATTGGTGAGCAGTTGCTTGTCATTCGAAAGAGGTCTATAGATTCGGCCCTGAATCTCTTAACAGTTCTAAAATTCTACAGTAAAATTCTGACCATTTAGTGAATGCATATCATGAGGGACAGTGAGTGCTCCTGACTCTTAACGCCTTTTACAATTGAATGTTGTTGAATAGTCTGCATATAAATATTTATTTTCCTTGCAGCTGGACAGCGTCATATTATCAGCAAAGAATGTTTATCTATAGTGAAGACCAGAAAATTTCGCACATCAATTTCCCGACAGTCTGGAAAGCAAATACCTCTATACGACCACGGATAACTTTGTAACTGAACAATACATGTGACAGTGATAAACTCCCGATAATAAAAAGGGCATGATTCCATAAAACTGTGCATAGAGTCCACACTTGTTCATTGGGACAGCAGCCTACGAGCACAGCTCACTTATGTAGCGAAATTTTCTTCTTCCTAGTCAACATACAATCTCTATGTATAAAAGAGACCCCTGACTGAATGAATGAATGAATGAATGAATGAATGAATGACATACAGTAATTGCAGTCCAAACCACTGGACCTAGAATCGTGAAATGTTTTGTGTGGTTTCCTCTCAGGTTGTAGGCGAGCACTAAGAAGAGATTTTTCGAAATTCGACCTCTAAGGGAGTGAAAAGGTGTAAAGTATATTTCAGAAGAAACGTCTATAGAGCTCGAATCCGATGTCCTATCATCGTGATTTTTATTTTAATGGGACAAACATAAAATTGCATATAAACCGATTTCAGAATTCTTCGAAATTGAACATTTCAGGGTGTGAAAAGACGTTAAACGTGTTTCAGATAAGTATCGATATCTATCGAATCCTTCGGAATAGAGAGTTAGTTTTCACTTCAAAATGTTGCTTACGTAAGTACCCAAAAAGCTGTTTTAGGATTTTTTGATATTCTACTTACAAGCAATAAAAAGGGGGGAAATAAGTGTTTTATGAATCGTCTATCACTAGAAACCAATTGGCTATCGTCGTGAATTTTACTTCAATTAGTTACTTATACAAATGGCTAAGACAGGACTACAAGACGTTTCGAAATTATTTTAATTAAGGAGGTGAAAATACGTGAAGTGAGTTTTCGATTATTCCTTCGTATCTATCGAACCAATCGAGAAATCGAAGTACTCTTTCCTTTGTATTGATGATTATGTATACATCCAAAATACCCTTTTAACGTAGTTAACATATTTTCCGAATTCGGCCTTAAACAGATAAAAAAGGGTAAAATGTATTTTCGATTCACAATCGATATATATCGACCCCATTGATATTTATATATCGACGTGATTTTTCTTTAAGATTAATGCTTTCTGAAATATCTTAAAAGTAATTTCAGGAGTTTTCGAACTTCCGCACCTAAGGAGGAGAAATAGGGTGAAAAAATATTAAAATTGCTTTTCTATTAATCGTATGTATATATATCTTGAACCTAGAAATCGGTTGTGATTTTCACGTCCAAGAGACACTAGTAAAGTAGTCTAAAATGTGATTAAAGGTTTTTTTAAAATTCAGTCTCATAAGAGGTGAAATGACGTGGAATATGTTTTAGATATATCTTTGACATATATCGAACCCAATGAGATATTCAGTTTGTTTTGCTTCAGAATAATTATTAGGCAAGTGGCTGCAAAAATGTATTCATATATTTCAAAATTCGAACTCTCAGTACTGTACAGGAGTGATGTGTGATTTTTAATGAATTATCGATTTTGCTTCGACTGAACGAGCTACCGTCGTGATGTTCGATTCACTTTAATAAACAAATATTTTAGGTGTGAAATTAAGATTTTTTCGAAATTTGACACCTAAAGGGGCGAAAAGGCATAAAATTTGTTTTCGATCAGCCGATGATTCTTATTTAACCAGTAGAGATATTGATATGGTGTCCGCGTCACAATTATGCTTTTAAGTATCTAAAATAATTAATGCAAGTTTTTTATAAAATAACTTCATTGTTAAGAAGAAAACTTAGTTTGTAAACTTTCAATGCAGACGATCCGAAAAGCAAGTACGACCAGCGAGAAATAAATTGCACAGGAGTTTCGTTCAACAGTTCTATTGATACGTGAAGTTGTACGACCTAAATGAGCCTAGATATGAATAATTTCGACGTTATTTGGCGCATCTATTTGAAGCTCCGGTCTATTGTTCTGAAGGTTCTTGACTAAAATTCCATTAAAGCTGTGCAAATGTGCAATTCTGACACACGTAAACTGTCAGACAGATTAAATTAGTGCAGTTTGGATGAAGTCGTTCAAAAGTGGTAAAAATGTATTTTGCAGTCCGCTAGTCACTGAAGTTCGTCGACAGCGTCATCCCGCATATACCATCTCACCTCAAGATTGGGGCATCAAATAAGTCTGTATATCTGGAAAACATTATCTCGCCAAAACTGCCTACCGCACTTAACTTCAAGTGAAGGTTTTGAAAATAATTATGTTATTGAGGGCATCGTCACCAATGGTTGTGCCCGGGGGAAATCAGTCTTCATACCACGTAAACTGCGTATTTCATTCGATTACCCTCTTACTTTTAGGAGTATGTAATTACCCTACGTCAACTTTGCTGCGAATATAAATATGGCCCAGGCGAAGTCGATGTGGCAGGGACAAACTTAAGACTGCTTTACGCGTGGATAGCTATAACTATATATCCTGCTGCAGAGTTAACTCGACTAGCAGCTTTGTCATTCTAACACTTGATGACTGAACTGTCTACCTGGTGTACAGAGGCTTTCAATGTTAGATTAAATATTATCTACTCTGAGTAATACACGCGAGCGAAGCCGCGGGCGCACTACTAGTTGACATTATGTATAACAATTTGATTCACATTAGAGAGAAAGAAGCCTCTACGCGGGGTTCCTACACTGTAAACATATTTTGAAAAATTTACAAAGTCTTTCTTTGTAGTTTTACAAAGTTTTTACTGTAAAATAAGTCCTTGTATGATTGAAAAATCACAAAGATTGTCTTTGTAAAAATACATAAGAAAAATTTGTAGTCTACCAAGATCTTAGGTTTGTCTCAAATTACGAGGTTATACACAAATAATATTCTCTGGTATACATTTTTTTAATAAAGTAGATATTAATACTAATTGCGTGCTTCAGAATTAAGAACGTTTTGTCACCAAACTGTAAATTGGATATTTAGAAAAAAAAATTAAAGCAAGTCAGCCAATGTGGTCTAGGGGTGAGTTGGGTAGTATTTTAGTGCTAGGATGGAGGTTCGATTCGCGGTGCGGCAAAAAAAGATTTATAAATAATTGCACCCAAAAATTATTTGTTGAAATGTTTTTAATGCCTTATTCAGTGTCGTAACTGAAAACTAACTTTTTTCAGTTGTTATTTTGTTCTTATTGCAGGTACTAACAGAAGTCTATACATTGTAATCATACTAAAATATAAGTTGCATCTTCTTCGCAAGAACAAGCTTTGTAGCTTTACGAGAAATTTCTGTAAGATATGAGTATGCAAGAATCATTCTTGTAAAATAACATTTTTAGTGCATGACTTCCAAAGCGATAATATATCGACAAGACAAGAGTAGTAAATTATAGTTCGAGGTCGTTGTTTGAATAACGTGGGCACGGGCAGGAAGGAAGGGGGGCAGTCCCCCGAAGTGCTGATGGGATGATGGTGTGGTCTGCCCCCCGCGGAGCTGCTGAATCACCACTTGCACCGCGGCAATGATCCAATTGTCTGCGATGAGGATGTCCTCCCTCTTCTCTGGCTGCGACACGCCACTGACCTCACCTCCGCCTATTGACTCATCCGCCAGCACTCCTCACCGCCTCCTCGTCAGCGCTGTTTACAGACAATACGAGTGCTAAGAAATTACAATAGTTCCAAAATAATCAACGTTTGTAAATGGCTAATCTCCTCTACAGGAATTAGTCAATTTGTAATTTTATTGCCATGCAGAATATGTTTATTCAACGAGAAATTTTAGTCGTCTGAACTGTAAAGTGTTATTTGTTAGCAGTGCATACTGAGAAGGCAAGGGATTGCACAGTGGTAACTATTGACTCGCATCTAGGAAGGTCCCTGGTTAGATTCTCGGTCCGGCGAGCCAGATTTGTGTTTGCGGTTTTCCGAGATAACTGCATGCTGAGATGGTCTCTTGCAACATGTCACACAAGGTTACGTCCCCGTAACCGATTTTACGTGCAATTTGTTCTGTTTCTGATGATCTCGCTGATTACTAGACATTAAGCCGTGCATAGTTACCATGTTCGATCAAAATCGTCAGCTTTCTTGCCTTTCATATTTAGTTGTTTGGAAAAAGAATACACAAAGAGCTCACTGTGTTGGAACTTTTCTGGCCCAAATTTGCTTGGAGGGCTTTCAGAACAAAAAGGCGTTTAATGGATTCCCCAATATGCCCTTGATAGCAGCCAATTACAAAAAGCAACATATCGGCGTGCGATGCACGCGCTTAGTAAGTAGAGGCATGCATTTTTTTTTATTTAGGGACAGACTAAAATTGATTTACCTGTACAGCTTAGAACACAATCTGTGATAACATTGTCCACCGGGTATTACGTGATATCATTTAGGTATTTGGATGTTTTGCATGCGATTAGTCACTCTACTTTGGAATTACAATTATTGGTTAAAAGTGTTCTCTACAGCAAGACACGGCATGGTCTGTTAATGGAAGTCGTTGAGAAAACAAAAAACAACTTGCGGTCTACTCTGCTGCCAGAAAATAACGCAAAATTTGCAGTCCCCCACAAATAACACATCACCTAACATTACCTAGCTGTGTGTGGTAAAGACGGTAACAAATAAGGGAGTTGGGCAATTTTGAACACTTAGTTAGAACATCCCAGTTTCAATTACTCAGTGGCAAAATGCATTGACTTGAAAGACGTGGTCCGCGTGTAGACAGACCTGTTGTGATCTAGTAACTCTTAATATAAAGGCCTAACAGTCATCGCTCGGCGGTTATTATATACACACACTTGGTTCAATCCTATGCCAACTTATACTGTTGTACACTTTGCCTTGAGTTAACGATCGTCACTGTTGAACCAGCACTTTGCCTTGAGTTAACGATTTCTGCTTTACTGTAGCAGAAGTTGTCATGTTCAAATATGGCTGAGCGAGCCATTAATTACCGTTCTGCCACCAAACACGTTTCGCATTTGATGAAAAGTTCCATTGCCTTGTCACTTGCAGACATCCAAATCGTCTTTGAACAACAAAGATCCAGGCTTCGTTTACCGTTTCGTTTGTAAGTGTGAGAGGTCTTCTGTGCAAAAATTACACATATTGAGTTATTTTGGTTAATGAATAGGCAAATAATTGTATTAGTAAAGGGGAAAGCGTTTTTAGTCTTTTATAGGGGGACGTCTTCCAGCGCCGGACGGTCACTAGTATCGGACAGAGCTAGTTTCTACAAGTGCCGTTAGATAGCAGTGCGCTACGTGTCAAGTTCTAACATATGCGTGGTTACTCCAGTAAACGTCCCGTGCGGTAAAGTGCTTCACAGTAATTCAGTCAGTGCTGCAACTTAAGTTTAAACTTTTGTAAAGCCATATTAGTTGAGTAAACTTAAAATTTTATTAATTTAATATTGTTACAAGTTTAGCAAAAATTTTATGTGTGGGCACTTCTCTGAGCTCTTTGGGATAGAGGTCTTATAATTAGAAATAAAAGAGTTGGATTGAGTTATTGATTTACTGGCTCACAAAGCTTACAAAAACACACAAAACAGCAATCAACTATAACTTTCATAACACCCTTAATTTCGCACACGATTACTACTGTGCCGCAGAACGTTAAATAATTTTGACAATTAAAGTACAAGAATATTTACCATTAATCAATTAAAGGCTACAAATCATAATAAAAATTCAGTCATATATCCAATCAACAGTCTCTCAAATAGTGACAATGTACAACCTTAATAGCCCGCAGTGGTGATGAATCGCCGTGTCCTGCGCAGCACACCGAGTGCACCGCTGTCTTCACTCTTGAGGTCTTCGGTTCGACTCCCATCGTGCACCTCCTCTTCGCCCGTCAGCCCGCCGCAACAGTCCTCTTGTTTCGCCCAACACTGCTCCGAATGTAGCCACCTGCCGCCTCACAGTAGACTCTGATGTCACCAAGATGTCTTCACCAATCTTTCTCCACAAGCATAACACCTTCCTCTAGCACGACCAATAGCGAACTCTCCCCAAATGTGTCGATTCAGCGAAACAGTCAGGGGTTCAACGCATTACAGGGGTCTAAAAATATACATTACATCATGCTTCGGACGTGACTTGAGCCTCATAGGCCGGCCTCGTAGGGCCAAGGCGCAGTTCAAACAGGTCTCTATGACATATATCATCGGGGATTACATCATGGGGCAGCCCGGCTCGTGAGTCATGGGCTAGTCCATAAGGTGTTTGGACACAGGCCCCAGCCAGCCAGCCCTCAGAATTACAGCATGCAACAATATGTTACTCATCAAACAGCCTTTGTAACATGAAAATAATTTTTCTTCAGATCTACACACAGTCTGAAGAAGAGATAATTGGTTATTCCGAGTACGTTTCCCAGTACCGCGCATAAGGATTCCCCCAGTATCGGACAGGAAATAAAATCGCTAATATTACGGAATAAGATGTTAAAAGAATATTCTTTTCTTTTCAGGTGTTCATGTGTATATGTGTAAGAAAGAAAATAGATATTTGGGATGTGAATGACATGAAATGTGCTATAAAAATATAATGGAGTGAAAATGACTATTCGAAAGGCAGCAAACAATGTTACTGTGCCGAAAAGTACGTCAGGGTATAGGATAAAACACTTAAAATCAGGTAATCCAGTATATACAACACCTCAAATGGGAATATTTCAGAAAACATTTTGTTAACCACACAACTGAAGACTGCGAAGGATTAAATAGCACTATTTCTGGACCATCCAGTTCATCATATACAGCAACGCCGAAACAAAGATCCATGCACACTGCACCTTTGTTGCTCTCAACCCCACCAATCACACATCATCCACAAGAACAGATTGCAAAAAAGGCTTGGTCAGGCAAAACAAAGGATAGAGAAGGCGGAAGAGAGAAAAATAAAGAGAGCAAGTAAGAATGAAGAATATGGCACCTTAAACAAAAAGTCAAAACACATCAGAAACACAAGAAGAAGACCTAGAATTGAAGATAATCTGTCGAATAAACTCAAGTTAAAGACAAGATACCTAATGTTGAAGGAAAAAAAAGACGAAGCTTTACAGAAACAGATATATAAGTGAACTGAAGAGTCAATCAACAGTCAGTTATTTTATTGGAAACCAGTGATGAACCATGGGTACAGTGCACTTCAAGTGCAGGATGGGTGCATGTGGATTGCACTGCTACTGAGAATATTGACTTTTTGTGTGATCACTATCAGTCTGCCTAATACTTTAAGCGTAATTTTTAAAACACATGAAAACTGAATTTACATTTTGGTTTTAAGAGCGTGTTTTTATCATAATATGCATATTATTGCTTGATGTAATTTCATTAGTAGATATGAAAAATTTGCCATGTTGTGTCTACTCGAAAAGACTCTTTAGTGACCTAATGTAGTCGTATACTCAGCACTTATAGTATGTCGATTATAATAATAGTGTCGAAATTTTCACACTGTGTTTAATATGGTATACAATGTTGTGTTTTCTTGACGCAATAATTAATTATTTAGCTGTTATTATTACGGATCTTCTTTGAATATATGTATTGATATATCGTTGTATTATGTGCTGTATTATTTATCAATTTTTTATCCTCAAAGTTTGTTAAAATTGTTAAGTGTCCGATACTGGAAGATCTTCCATGGTCCAAAATAATCTTAAGGGAAAATAGTATACAGTTAGACGAAGACTTAAGCTACTTGTGTAAATTCAACGCAACTGGTGGGCATTTTACGTAATAAATACGCAAAGAAAACATTTAAATATAAATTATGGCATATTATCACCGATTATTGTAAACATACAGGCAAGCTGTGTGGGAATTCGGTAAACAAAATTATTGGGCTGATTCCTTACGCAAAATACGATAGAATAATAACACTCCGGCTGCAAATGCATAAGAAGGGAGTTATAAGTACATAATGTTTTATTATTTTCAAATATAATTTTGTTAAAAATATTTAAAACCACTCGAGGTAATCAATAGCAAAACACGTAAAGTTTGAAGGATATCGAGACTTAATTTACTCTGCTAATGAAATAAATATTATTTAGTTTCAATTGCACGTCATTTCATACCCGCATTGTATCGCAGTTTATAAAAGGTAAAGTGTAAAATAACAAAATGTCACGTTATCAAATCACCTGCAGCCAACCATAAAGAAAAGCGACCGTAGTCTTCGAAGGTCGACTGAAGTCAAGTTCACCAATGCCTGTGAGGGAGTGTTAGACGTCTGGCACTGATACTACAGGGGCTGCGGCGATCGACCAATCACGTCACTAGCCTCCCACTAAAAAAAATCGCGAATACAGTGACCTGCATAGTCATATGTCATACATATCCATAGTCCTAAATATCGAGGTCATTTGTCTATTAGCTGCTACTCACTGCTCTCTGTGACAACATAAATGAAGGATTAGATGAGTCTTAAGAATCCGCGCAGGTAATTAAAATCGCGAAATTTTTATTTCCATATGTTCCACCACTGAAAATGCACGTACTTGTTCAAAACACCCCCTGAGGTGATTCGGGTTCGATCCCCGGAACCACCACCCATTTTTTTCACATGTTAAAATCGTGGCAAACAATGGTGTTTTAATAACGGGAAAATGTTTGCTCTATTACACCTGTTTCCCTTTGGAAATTGAATCCGGCTTGTCGCTGTGTGAGGCAAGCACCGTGGCCTGACACTCTAATGTAAGTATAGAGCAGAGTCGAAATGCTAGGGCGGAGCAACAGGGGACCCCACAGAAAACACGCCAACCAGCGAAATCGACGCAATTTCGACATACGAAAATCAAATCCGGTTCACCGCGATGTGAGCGAAAAATGTGACAGTTTGACAGCCGTTGCCATGTGGTATAGAACCAGACGTGTTGCATACCCTTACAGGCGATCGTTAACAACTCGTTAATTCACCCTCCAAAAATTCATCTTCTGTTTTTGAAAAACTGTTGGCCGGAGGGTGTTTAACTAGGGCGACTTTTTTTGTTTATTTACGGATACGCTTTCACAGTCATGGAAAACATAGAAAAATTGAACGTTAGGGTCACAAAATGCTGCGCGTTCGAGACATAACAATCCCCCATTTTTTTAAGGAGGATGAAACCTTCAAGATTATTGTTACAGTGCCATTTTTAGCTAACTCCCGCTGTTTTTCAATATTTTAGTTGAAATTTAACCTGATAGCCAATTGCATGTAGTAATATACTATTTCAACCAAATTGTTCAAAGTACTCACTACATTATTTTGATCACTCTGGTAGGTTGGTAGGTGTAATTGACTCTCATCACGTTTATGTATATACGATGAATCGGGAAGACATCGAGGAACTCCGGCTGGAGATTTCCTTGGAAAATGTAATACGAACATGTAAGAGCCACTTTTTTCCAAAATAGATTATTCAAGAATTCAGGGAGTTATTCTCCTCCAAATATTACATATTGGAATGCATTATGTTACATTTTTCAGAAACCACTGGTGATCAAGCGGCTATTCGACATGTGTTGAAGGAAATCATTAACCGTGGAAAACGTGATTGAAATTATCTTCCCCATTTCATTGAGGAAATGGGCTTGCTACGATGTGTTTGCACGAATATTTTAACAAACGATTGCAAGATATTTTTGTTCACTTATTATTAATACAACAGTATAAATTAACTGTAATTGTTTTTTTTCGAACACACAACTGTTTTCGAGAATTCTGTTGTGACATAATTCAAAAGAAAATGCATTCGCCTGATAGGTAGGCAATCCTCAACACATTCGATATGCAACTGTTCGAAAAAAAAGTATAGTGGGTTCATTCAACAGTCACGTTTCATGGGCATTTTTTACTCATGCTCTCGGCCCACTACGCGTTGATATTACAGCGGTGGTTTTTGGTGTTACATTATGAAGTTAGAGGGGTAGTTTCACTCACTGTTCATCTCGTTTTAACCGTAAACAGTTAAGCTTCTTAATATAACGTAAAACATCAATCTGGAAAACTGTTTAAACGCCCTGCAGACCCCTGACAAATTAAACCAACCATAAATTCATTTCACGGTCTACGAGGGTTGGAATGAGCGACAGGCTCCCTTGAAGGTAGAGTTCACATCTGCGTTTACTGTAAATGTCACAGTTAGTATTTCAAGTGGAACAGTGAGATTTTGTTTTTTATACGAATATCTGCCACATTTGCAAACGTTGTCCTTGTTATGACTATTTATTATAAAGAGGAATAAGAGTGCCAACTTCTATAAAACTTCATGATGCTTAAACCGAGTCTGTTTAGGTGATACACGACTTATTTTGCAAATGCCGAATAAAAATCATTAGCTAAAAAATCTGATCATGCCGATTTCTTACGCCAACATTTTTTTTTTTACTATGACAAATTTTGATGACAGCATCAGGATTCGGCGTTGCAGATATTCGTACAAATTCAAATTTCCCAATTCCATTTCAAATATTTTCTGTAATATGCAAAGTAAACAAAGATTTTCGCTACAACTTCAATAGTTCCTGCCACCATCACCAAACCTCGTAAACCATAAGCCGTGTACATAATGTGTTCAGTATTTTATACGACACATGCATATTTTACTTAAGACTAATTCTGTCGTTGTAACCTAACTAAATACAACATAATAAGAGATATACAGATTAAAAAAATCATCAACACGATGTAACACCCATAGTGTTTGCTGTAATTTCAACGTGTAAAGCATCGACTCTATTAGTAAATAACGGCAGTGTATCGTGACTTTTAAACTACTTTATTGTATAAAAGTTAGTGCGTTCCGTGTGTTGAAGATTGCCTACCTGTCAGGCCAATCGCATTCCGTTCTGAATAACGTCACGACGGATTTCCCGAAAACAATTTTGAAAGTGTTTGTAAAGAAGCCATTTTTTTTAATTTGAGGTGCTGTTTAGTAATTAATGAACTTCAATCTTATTCAATAAGTTGCTAAAATTTTTAATGAAAACACAAAGACGGCAACCCTCAATTCACCACTGAAAGTGTATGACACCCCCACGTTTCCCGAGGGAAATTATCTCTATTCCATTAAATACATTTCGTCGATTACTCGCTTCATCGAAAGTGATTTCTAAAATCTTTAACTTGAGGCATTTCGAAACATGGCATTTAGGGGCGCACCACTATTTTAATAAATTATTTCGGAATAAATGGTTCATAACATTTTAGTCTTACAGTTTCCTAAAGAATCAATCACCTTCCGGCGTTTGTCGGTATCTTTAAGATTCACCCAGTACATGTAAATATGTGGAAAACTGAATATTAGTAGAATGGTGGGTAACTCTATAACATTAAAAATAATATCTGTGTATTAAAAAATAAATAATACAATATTTAAGTAACACTATAGTAGAATTATTATATATATACTCATATTTATAGTTATAAATCAGGTTTCTTATCACGCATTCAAACTTTTGGAGAAACTAAAAATAAAAACAAAAAAAATTCTTGTTTTAAATTAACTAGGCAAATTCAGGATATTAGCATGCACCTCAGAATTCTGTTGACTACCAGTCTCATTGGTAAAAGTTAATTAGGTTTAGAAGACAAACTAAACGTTAAATAATTTTTTTTTGAAGACGTAATGTAAAAAAAATTCTTGCCTTGAATAGTTCAAGGTATATTCACTCTAACTTATTCAACTAAATTTTTATCTACGAATCTGTTGTTTAACCTGTATTGACGAAAAAATTAGAAAATTAAAGAACTTATGATATATAAGAGTTTTAAAATTTTAATTTATTTCTCCATTGTAATTAAAGTTTTAGAATATCTACCTCTCAGACTCTCACTTGGATTCTACGGTTTGATTCTGTAGTTAAAATATTATTACATATATAATATGTTACATGATCCTAGTCCAAAACATTCATTGTAACTATCTGTTTGCTCGTTTGTTAAATGGACTGTGTGTTTTGTGAGGTTTGGTTATTTTCAGTTTCTCTGTCATCCGTGTTGAAGCTGCATTTCTTTTAAGAACTCTCCTATAATTACTAACACTCTGCTGTGATGAAGATAGACAAAATTTACACCCAACCCCAGTACATCTCATGACATATCTGTTCGCAAAGTTTTTCTATTATTCAGTGTTTAAGATGTCGACGTTACTCACAAGGGTCGTCGTTTCAAATCCTACCGGAAAAACTGGAAATTTAATTTTGGTGAATGTTTTATAGAACATCGAACAGCGTGTGTAAAAAATTATTACTTCGAACGTACAATTAGACAACTTTTTTTATGTGTGGGTACACATTACTTCTTTAATTTTCCAATTATTGAATACTACTGATGATATAAATAATTTTCGCATACGCTGTTTGATCGACAGATTCCCGATGAAAAATTTCAAAATCTTAAATCAATGAAAAATACGTGTTAGAGTTAGTCCGTGTGCATATTCGCTGATTTATCTTTAGAGTTTGCATAGTGATGTAAGCACATTTTAAAAACCTGAATTTTCCAAAGACGTTATGCAAGAAATAAACTGTTTCGTTGTTCTTTTGTTACATGATTAAATAATTGAGTGCTGACATATTGTAAGCGAAGATAGGGAATCGTTCACTTTAGCAGGGGTGGGGTAACGATTTTTTTCAACAAAAGAACATTGGTATAGGACATTGTATGTTGTGGGGTGAAATATGGCATCGTTCATTTTGGTAACACACATGCACACAAATATATGTATGTATACACACACACACATATACATATATATATATATATTTATATATATATATACATATATATTTTTATTTATTTATTTATTTATTTATATCGTCGTCATTGGTCTTGCGTCTTGCACCCTTGGAATTCTCTCGTTTCATACATTTTGTACCTTTCCGTCAGTAGTTTTTTTTTTTCAGGATAAAGTAATCACTTTTTGAATAGTGTCTTGTAAAGGATAGTATTAAATATTGTTGTAATTGCTGCAGACGTTACAATTTCAGTAAATTTAAATTCTTGCAATTTTTTTATTTATCGCATTGTAATTTTCATAATTAAAAGTGGTGAAATTATAAAAAATAAAATGAAGGTTTAACGTTAGGAGGGCTTCAGGAGTGATTACTTCGTAATGGCATGTAATATAAACACAGCAGCATGACTTCACCACTTAAAAATATGTACTTCTGTGTCTTCAGTAAAATATACTTTATATTAAACGGCAACATTGTTGACAAACATGTCGCCAAATTCACGCACTTTGCCAACGTGTTGGAAAGGCAAGTATGCTTTACTTCTCGTAGACAACGAGGCCGTTAGATACTAGCTTATTACGTTGTATTAGCCAGCTGTTCCTTCCCACGTCTTCACAAGACACACGTCCTCAGTAGTTGCGAGGTGAATGTTTTTTATTTTCCTTGTTAGACAGTTATGTCTGGCTTGCAGACAGGAGGCCAATTCTCATTCAGATCGGCGTTAACGACAATCCTGTTAACACTAGCGGGATTCGCCGTTTGTAGCGGGACTGCAGCTCGATTCTCATTCGGGGCGACCGCGAGTTAACAGGAGTTCTAACTGGACTCGTGCTCGATCTAGCAAGAGATGTTTGAAATACAATTCTCATCTAGACCGAGCAGCGGTCTAACGGGACTTTTAACATGACCGGCCTAGCGTAGGCTTTGCGGGCTGCGGTAAGCAAGTTAGCGAACCTTGTTATCGAGTCTGTTGAATTACATTTACAGAGAAACTGCCATATTTATTCGAAATATTTGTGTGCGCCGACGAAGATATTGGAATTTTATATTCGAGGAGGATCCATTATAAAATTGTGCACCTACATTAAGTATAATTTTACAAATGATTTGTGTATTATGTGTTCACATGGGCGTAAAAAAATACGCACTCTTGTAATATCCATCGTGTACCTGACACGATTACATACAC